>CABPRJ010001005.1:79049-276538 GCA_902439185.1 Cinara cedri | reverse complement strand
TGTCCCTTGGTACCCGTGTACCTACAATTATTTTTGAACTGCTCGGCTGTCCTTGCGACCCTTCATTTTGTAATTTTTTGTCACTCGTATTTAAAATTATATTATACAGTTTCTGTTTTCTATAATAAATATAGCTATAATCAAAACATCCAAAAGATTTAATTAAAATATTACAATAATAAAGTCTTTTGTGTGTTTTGATTATGAATATTTTTACTATAGAAAACAAAGACCGTAAAGATTAATTTTCACAAATTGAAGAGTCGGAAAGGATAGCCCAGCAGTCTGAATAATGTTTTTGGCACCTAGGCTTCATACGGTACGACGTCTTAATATAAGACGTCCTATGATATTGGAGATACGTGTAGCAACTTTATCGGTAATTTAATGTACGTCTTTTGTTATATTTTGATTAGTAGGTTAATAGAAAATTCGATGTTTAATATGCCGAGTAGTTTTCTTAATAATTGAAAACGACGGGAAAAAACGTAAAAAAAACGATTTGATAGTATTTTGTTATCACGTAAATATCACTTGCTCTCATTCCGAGATAATGAGTATTGTTTTATACTTGAAGTTTATTCAAATTACCACATCCTCTATTATATTTTACGACCGTTGTGCAATGATTTAAAAATTGCAACATAATAAATTGCCAAACAACGAAAAAAAAAAAATTTTGTTAATATTACTTTAATGGTCTTGATATGGTTAATTTTAATTTATTAAATTTGTTTTGCATTAAGTAAATTATATTTTGACAACAATATACTCTAATTATATAAAAAAAAATATTGTTGCGTATTTTGCAAAAAAAAACTAAAGATCATACTATTCAAAAAATTTTCTATGTGTTCACTTAAGTACCATATTACGATGACAAAATTGATATCACTAAAGCTCGTCTGTAAACATAAGTTCGCTAAAAAAGGCGATTTTTAATATTCCGCGTGACGTCACATATTCCTACTCCTCGGTGGAGGCGGTACAGGAGAACGGTGGGCGTAGTGTTACCAATGCACCACTACTCCCCTCTAAACTAAATATAAACTGCCATCGCCGCCATACACCTCACGACAGCATATACCTTTACGACGGAACATCGTCGTTGACCATATGCATTCCTGGTACCCAAAAACATTTTACAGATGTCTCGTCTCGGCTCGTCTCGACCGACTTTATTGATTTTTGCCTCTCGCAGTTAAAATTCCCTTTTTATAGTTTATGTTTTTCACAATAAATATAGATCTAATTAAAAAAAGACGAAAGTACATATTTATTGAGTTTTTGATTATTTTGACTATTATATCTGACTATTTTTACGGACGATTACGTTCGTTGTGCACGCTCCAGTCGCACGAACGGTCGGCGGCCGAACGATATTGCCGCGACGAGTGGCAGATATCGGCGGCAGAACATTATCCCCGCGACGAGTCATCGAATATAATACGAATATATTGTTTATGACGCACGTTCAACGCGGTTAAACACGTTCAACGTACGCGGTTCAACACGTTCAACGTACGCGGTTCACTCGTACGCGGTCCGAGGGAGACGTCTACGTACCAGGAGCGCAGGACCCGGACGTTGTTGCCGCGTCGGGCCGTCGACGGTAGCCGTCGCCGCCGCAGCGCACACCGAACCTCATGTGCTCCTGGTCCTATTTATAATTCCCGTTTCGACGTCGAGGTGTCGGCCCGAGAGAAAGAAATGTTTCCAAACGTTAACAATTATTATTATTATTATTATTATTATTATTATTTATTATTCGTATATATGATGTCATTATGNTATAACGTATACAATAATGTAGACGTCCGTCCATACATAATATAAACGAAAAATATCACATGTTCTAACTTACTATAGGAACTCAAATATCATATTAAAATATAAAAAAAATACTACCATTCTACTAGGCATACGAAGCTGTATACTCCCGTACCATCGTACATTTAGAGAGTAAACGCTAAAAATAAAGAGAAGTGGGTATACGTCGTAAACCCCCATTTACGTTCCAATACATCACCGATACTTAGAGTCTCAAGACATAGAATATAATGGATAAAGTCTTCGACGTACAAGGAGCGCACGGGACTCGGACGTTGTTGCAGCGACTATTCGTAGCGGTCGACGGCCGAACGATATTGGCGCTACGGGTGGCAGGTATTGGCGGCAGAACATAATTCCCGCAACGAGTCGTCGAATATAATACGAATATAATATGTGTACGACGCATCTTCAATGTATTCGTACGCGGTCCGAGGGAGACGTCGACGTACCAGGAGCGCAGGACCTGGACGTTGTGGCCGCGGCTATTTGTAACGGTCCTCGCCCGAAAGACATTGCCTTGACGAGTGGCAGGTGGGTAGTGGTTTTACACTAAAAAAAAAGGGTGACAAGGAATAACACAAAAACAAAATTATAGAGCTAATTGTGTTTTAAATGATTTAAAAAACAGATTTCAATGAAAAGGTAATACTTTTCAAGATTATTAAACGAGCGATCCCACTTACATGGATCGCCACGGTATAAAAAAAAATAACACCATTGTAAAACCGATATATTTTTCGCTATACTTAGGGTCTCAAAACATAGGATATAACGGAAAGTATTGCTTTTGTTATTTTCGGTAGTGGCACCACACACCCTCTACTCACCCCGACTGCAGCAATCAAATACAGAAACTGCCGTCGCCGCCACACACCGCGCGACAGCATATAACTAAACGACGGCACATCGTCGTTGTACCATATGAACTCCTGGTACCCAAAAACACGTTTTAGATGTCTCCGACTTTATTGATTTTTGCCGCTCGCAGTTAAAATTAATTTTTATAGTTTATATATTTCATAATAAATATAGATCTAATTAAAAAAGACGAAAGTACATATTTGTTTAGTTTTGAATCTAGTTAGTTAATGAAATAGTCGTTTTTGTATATTGCGTGTAGTTTCCTTAATAGTTGAGCTAAACCAAACAAAAACATGAAAAAAATCACAAAATTTACAGAAATGGTTTCACTAAAGTATTTTTAATTCAATTTTTTTTTTTCTAAAATTCTAAAATAATTCTAAATTTTCTCTTGTGGCTGCTCTTTTCCCGGTGCTACTGCTCGCAATCAAAACTTATTTTTAAGGTTTATACCATGATATTTTAGATTCTGATTGAATTTATTCGTTTTTAAAATCTTATTTATTTCGTTTATTGTGAACAAATTTTTTACCGGTAATTTCGCTCAGATTTTCAAGTATAATAATTTTTCTGAAAGGAAATCCAACTGAGGTAAGTACTTTAGGGTAGTCATATTTTGATCTCCTCAACTGATTTCCTAATAAATAATGGGAAAAATCGGGAAAAAAGCATGGGAAAAACAGTTTTATTACTGCATATTTTATAAAATACCGTTAAGGTAATTTTACTATTATATTATACATATATTGTTGACAAAGCAACACTATTAATCAAACTACGCTCAGAACCGGGTGTCGTGGACGTATATGGAATCGGCTATTTGGTATTAAAATATCTGCGGGCTAATAGCCCAATCGTCGATTAACAATGTAGAAAAAAATTTTAGTGATTTAACTATTGGATGTATAATTATTATTAGTGTTGTTTGTATATCTATAAGGTCTAATAAACAATTATTCTTAGATAACTTTTCCGTTGTTGGAAATGGATTTATTGAATGATTATAATCAACTATCTGCCTCATTTTATTTCTCTGTAAATTCATACAGTAAACACATATTATTTTGTATAAGTAGTTAGTATATATTTTATTATTCTAGAATTTTATATTTTTAATTAATATCTAAGGCAGGTAATATGGTTCTAATTGATTTTTTCATTTATATTAATATTACTGAAGATTTTTTGTGAATAATATTATATTCTGAAATACTTTATAAATTACAAAATACTATATTATTTTGTAATAAAATGATATATTATTTGAATATGAAGTCGCGGTTAAAATAAATTAAATAAACAATTAGGATAGTTTAGATAGTTTAGAAGTTATTGACATGAAAAAAATCCATTGTACTGTATTAAATAATATATTTATACATTACAATTAATAATTTATACTAAACAAGTAAAGCTCATCAACGTAAAGTTCTCAAATTATGTTCTAATGTAAGTACATTAACATGAATGATTAAACAATCGCCATTTGATGATTAAATAATAGAAACAAATTTTAACATATTTTATTTAAAAAAAAAATACCTAATTATCGCATACTCTTAAAATGTTCAACTATTAAAAACAGCAAATCATCTTTTAACAAAAATATACATAGATATCACTAATATGGGCTTACAACCAAACATATTAAATAATGCTTAAAAAATTACGGACTGACAACTGTAATTGTAATTGTACATGCCGCAAAAAAGTGTAACTATTTCCCCATTACCACCAATAAAACCGGCCGTATCTCAAAAATTCCAAAAACACAAATGTCAGCATTAACTACACAAATCAGCACAAGAATATGCCTTTGGTTTCATTTCAAAATTCAATGTTGGGGGTGCAGGCATTTCCCCAGCAACCTCTAAGAAAACAGGCCCAATCTTGGAAAGTTAAAAAGTACACATGTCGGGATTAACGGCACATATCAGCACAAATGTAGCACAAAAAAAGTCCATTGGTTTCGTTTCAAAATTCATTGAAGGGGGGGGGGGTTGCCAGGGAAATGGTCCTTTTTTATTTCCGTTAAACAACTCGATTATTTCACGGATTCAACATTAGCCGATCAAGCCCCAACAAATAAACCATCGTTCGGTGTTATAATTATTATTTTATACAATCGTCTGAACTAACATAAAAAAAAGCCTTATCTAATATGTGTGTGTGTATGTGTGTGTGTGTGCGCGTGTATGTGTGTATAACCATACGGTTATGGTACGAAACGTTAAAATTACTTACCGGTTTTCATATGTTAAAGACGAGATAATTTTCCCGAGCAACTGTTCGATGAAATAATAATATCATGTAAAATGCAAAACACGTGCATACCTTTTATTTTTTTTTACTCAAGGCTATAAAAAAAATAACAATTCATGGCGGGCCAAGAAGTTATTTTCTTTTCTTCAATTTTGATTTAATACTTTGGCCGATTAATAAATGATCATGAGTCGGATTTGGCCCATGAGCCATAGTTGGTCACCACTGAACTAGACTATGAAAAGGCAGTAAAACATCATTTAAATCTCTCAAAATGAACTTTAAAAATTGGTTAACTACCGATAAATCACTAAATAAGCAGTAAACGATAAATCCAAGAAGTAAAGCACAAAAGTATGCCGTATTGCTGTGTACTTATGGCTTATCTGGTTATTCTTACTTTTTTCTTAAGTTTTTTACCGGTTTTTACCATTTATGATGAAAACTGCTTAGAAAATCAAAAAATTATCTTTTAATGTACCAACTAGAAAAATTCCCTTCCATAAAAGACGTTACACTTGGTAAATCGGAGTAAGATTTCTGTTAGATATTTGGACATAGTATCAAAAAAAAAAAAAAATAATAAAGAATAAACATCATCGTTAAATCAAAACTTGCGGTTATTATAAACTTGAAAACTCCAGAACTCGTAGAAATTACGTTTATATACGACCCTCACAAACGTACAAAACATAGGAATGTGAGTAATAGATATTAATAAAACTAAACATACATTTCTATATCAGGAAAAATATAACGAGCAGAATAAAATTATTACACTGAACCTCCTTCATAATGAAATATTTGGTTTAGAGCAGATAAAATTATCACGTTTCGGGATTTGTTTTTTTTTTTTTTTTCATATGGTTATAATATAATATATAATACGCAGTGTAATATTATAATATGTACCGAACTCATATTATATTGTATTATGTGCATGGTTTTTCGCATAAAATAAATTGGAATTGTTTAAAATACGTTTTCTAGAGATCCAAAAGCGTATACATTTGCATTAATGTGTCCGTTATCAATATAATTACATACAATTGTTATACATTGTACATATTGCGAAATGTAAAATTCCAGACTTTTTATGTAAAATATTTTACGTTTCGTTTCCAAAATATTATTGACAGTGGAAAATTTGGTCCCTGGCATTATTTTAAAATATCATCGGTCCATTAGTTTCGTACAATGAAACAATACGAAGTTTATTATTCTATTTAATATTATTTCACTACTATCGTCAAGTTTGAGTAAGATATTAATTTTTTTCATTTTCATTAATTTTAAACTACTTCAATAAAACGATATTGAAATTCATTATTTGCTATTTAATGGGATAAAACGTTCAAATTTCAATACTAAAAATTATTTTAAATAATAATCGAAGTATTTACGGAATTTTAAATATAGATATATGGGTTACCATTTAAAAATCAACAGTAGACAGTGGTTTTAGCCCGAAAATAAAGGTGACATAAACATACAATTGTAGAGCTGCTTGTTTCTTAACTTTTCTAGAAAACAAATTCCAAAAAAAGTTAATACTTTCCGATATAATGAGTGTACCCACTTAAATTAAATACCCGGTATTGCAGGCGGTGTGTGTCGGCGGCGACGGCGGCAGTTTCTGTGTTATGATGGTCGGGTGAGTAACAGAGGTAGAGAACCAAAATCGAGAATAAAAAGAGCTGATAGTGGGGAATGATGTGACCGCTGTTGTTGGTGGATAGTGGGGTAGGTGGGATACATAAATTAATTTAATTTATACATGTAACCAATGATAAACCGTTGATAACGAAAAACAATTTGGAGCAAAGTTCGGTTTTAGATGTTTTAAATGGCCGTAATATTTAAAATGTTCTTCAAATATGATTTTAAAACTCTAAAAAAATACTACACAAGATTAAATTTTCTTTTTGTCCAATAAGTACGAATTATAATGAACTTCCTATGAAATTACCAAGCATGTCTGTGAAGTTTAACAATTTATCTACAGATTACCTATCAAATAAAAATTACGTAAAAAACTAGCAAAATTAAAATGTTTATAAATAGTTTAAAAATTGCTCAAATATTCTGAAAGGTTTACTATGTCTAGAAAGAGTAATTGTTATTTTTCTGTCAATATTTTATGTCTCTAAGAATATTTAAACTAAATAACATTAAAAAAAAAAAAAAAATAAAAAAAATAAAAGAATTATGTTCATATATTTTCTCGTTCTTTTAACGTATTATTCCTGCCATGTTATCACGGAGCGAAAAATGATTACATTTTTAAAACCTCATTTTCAACTTTAAATTATACGTTTACTGTCAAAAACATTCAAAAATGTTAAATCAAAATTTTTCAAAAGTGTTTTATGGTAAAACTTAAATTTGATAAGAGTTAGGTTGTTAATTTCATAATTTTTGCATATTACATAATCTATGGATGCACAATATGCACTTTTAATTACATAAACCAATTTTAAATTGTGATAAATAGCATTTAAAAGAATGTCCTTCTTTCAGGACGTCAGGTATGAAAAGGTTAAGAAAAAGTAATACAAATCGACATTTAAAATGTAATATTATCGGAATTTTTGTAAGTACATTTATTTACGTTATTTTGTTTACGATTTTGTGACTTTTTTGCCCCACCACAAGCTATGCTTTCTGGGGTAAATTAATCAAATTTATTTACTCATATTTATTTTATATGTACTGTAATTTTTTTTTTGATCAGAATAATAAAAAAAAAATATTGTATATTTTTATGCACAAAGCAGATTAAATAATAAACCTCTGTAATAGATTTTAATATGTGTGTTTTGATAATTTTTTTGATTTTTTACGTCTGTTACCAATGTTTTTATTAAAACTCTTGTGCCAATCGAAAAATGAAAAAATACTCCTTTTTTGCGTTTAATTTTAAAAAGCCATTTTTTGTTTTACTGAGTTCTTTTATAATAATTAAAAATGTAGGAAAAATTGAATTGTTTACAGGAATACCGTAAATAATGTATCAAAAATAAGGAACCTATTTTCGATTTTGATTCTTATTGTTTTTTGATTAAAAATGATCATAGAGGCCTACAATTTTCTCATTTAAATTAGCCTTTTCTAGAGTTGATATCAGCGGCATACCTATAATCAGTGGTAGACATTTATTTTTATTAAAAACAGATAATAATAATCTAATAAAAAAATAATTTAAGATATAAAAAATATACTTTTATTTCTTAAATTATCAAGAATAACTTGGAGATTTATAAATCCCATATAAAATTGTAAAAAAATATAAATACAACGGTTAAAAAAATACATATACATATATATATATATATATCATATATAGAAAAAATGATGGTAAAATTAACAAACTTATGGATAAAATGACTAGAATCACAACAAAACTTAACACTATAACTTTCACAAAAATAAAATATATATTTATTATATATACGTTTAATAAATAAATAAATAAATAAGTAGTGATGTACGGTTTCAAAATAAAAATTAGAATAGAATAACAATAACAATTATCAAATATTTAAAAAAAATATATAGTATCACAGAACACGAGATTGCACAAAATCGAATGAGTTAAAAAAAATAAAATAAATTTTAGAACAAGTACAAAATATTATTTTGTACTTGTAGTCATTATTAAGTTTATTCCTTTATAATGATATATTTATTTACTATTTTGTTGGCAATCAATCGTGAAAAATTTGTATTTATAAAAGAAAAATAACAAACACACGTACACGGAAAAATAAGCTCAACGATGAAATATATAAATATAATTTATTAATAACAATACCCTGTTAAAGTTGTGGTTCCCTGTAATGAATAAAATCAATAAGCACCGATTTGGATTTTACTCGAGGATAAGCGATTGTTTTTGATTAATCGCTGGACGGATGGGAATAGGAGTTGCTGGGACATGAGGTTAAGAGACGGGTCAAGGGAAACAAGATGTTACTTGGTTACACCATAGTACCTACAACATGCTGTTCAGCTTGTATAGTTTGACTATGGTGTTGATCCTTATGTCAGGAGTTCCACAGTCCGCAAAACTTAGTCGACGACTGAAAAAATCCGGTGGACGTACTCGGCTCGGGTTCTCCAACACCGTTGGCCTCCTCTTCGCCACCGCGATCCAGGCCACCGCCGCCGTCGCCACTCCCGCTTTTTTCCAAGTTACGTGATTTCCGATTGCGGTTGACGAAATCCTTCTCGTGGATCCGAGCTGCATCCCTGATGACCGTCTTTCGGCAGTTGTCCGGCCGTCGAGGACATCGACCAGACAACGACGGTAGACCGCACGCAGTCCAACTGCGTCCTACAGCTGCCATGGCGCGGTCCAGTCTGATTGCCCGTGAAACATTGCCCAACACCCTTTTCATTACGACTACCAAACCTGGATGCTGGTCGGACGGTTTCGGTTCTATCTCGACGTACCGGTCCTCCAGTACAAACCTGCCAAGTCTGGACCACCGGTTCTGTGTATTGTACACTATCTCATCGTCCGCCAACACCCTATATCTGATATCCGTTTTGCTCCACGCCAGCTCCTCGAGCAGTATGAACAACGACGGATCTTCCATACGCCTGGATTTAACCAAAACCTGTGCTAATATGTCCTGTGCAGTTGATCCCGTGGGCACCTTAATAATAACGTACGGCCTTTCGTCCGACACGTTATAAACGCACACTAAAAACGATCTTATGTCATCCCACGAATCGAACGACCGATCAAGTATTCTGTTGCGTGCCTGCAATGATATGAGCCACGCTCTGCTACTCGGATCATCTCCCAATTGTTTCAATACAAAGTATCCGTAGCCTTTCCAGCGTGACTGCACATCCAATAGATTGTCGTCGTTGTTCAAAATGCGTTGATAAGTTGGTTGATCCGCGTTATTACATTCTATCCGTTTGTATTTGTATTTAACATTTGAATCTTGATTACTGCAGCTTGCAATATCTGTAGTTTCTACATTAATCTTTTTCGGCACTTGGTCGGGATCGTCTGTGTCCTCGACCACAAACGCTTCCCACGACTGGCCTACCTCCTCCAAAAGTACGTAGCCTTTTATGTCACCGGGACATTCGTCACCTCGTATATCTAACGCCATCCTGATGACATCTTCTACCGTACTGTCTTGCGTAATATCGAACGTACTATATGAATTTGCTGATAAAATACCGAAAACTATTATGCTAAACGTCTGACGATGTGACACTGGACATTCGCCGTTATTGTCATCGTCCGAAGTCGTCGATTGCGACGAAGATTTTTTATATTTTGAATTTGGAGGGATATTTTCTGGACAATAAGTATAAACAAATAACGACGTAAGCGGCAATGGCTGATTCTGGTTGTTTCGCATTTCGATGTGCCTATACCCTACTCGTATGCATTTCAATGGCACCACGCGTTGTGCCAACGAGTGACCCGTGCTAGCGTCCACTACGAGGAAACGGACGAAAGCAAGCTCGTCGAACAACACGTTGTATACGAATTTTTCATTCCACATAGGATTCATTGAATTTAAATAGGACGTTTTCGTTCTTTTTTTGGCGTTATCCTGTGGTATGCCGATGACTTCACTTTCAACGTATACGTTGGCTCTAAACCCTCCGTTTGGCGAAACATATTGCCCTGATATGATGTCCATACAAAAACGAATAGGACGTAAGCCCTCGGTTTCTAATGGGTTGAACCGGCGGTACATGCTACTGACCGAATCGATCATTACTTCAGGTTTTAGCACGTATCCGCATCCGCCATTTTGTTCGAACATCGCAGAGTTAATATGAGTCGCCTTAGCATCTTCAGTTTGATAATTAATTGCGGCCATTTGGATGCCTGTTTGCCAGAAATTCAATGGGTTGAAGTTTGAAGAGTCAATACGCATGCTAGCAGGGTATACGCGCACCATTTGCGTTTCGGTATGTGCCATTAAGTCCAGCGGTCGCTTTTTAGACAGTTTTTTTGCTGTGTTTTCGGATAACGAAGAACACTTAAAGCATGGATGGTTAACATTCAAAGGCGGATAAGCCCAGGAACCATGGTGGTCATTCGAGGAACTCGATCCACTAAATTCGGGAACGTTAGCACTAGTACTTATGTTCTGGATTCTTCTAACTGAACCTCTCGGACTTAACATATTCAAGCCACGGAATTTAATCGCCTTAAAACATAAAATATGATACTCAATATTTTTCGGGTATACTCAAAACTCTAAGTCTAGCTTAACCTTAAAATTTTTTTAAACTATATTTAGTTTGTAAATTATATTAGGAAAATAAATCTCTACCTCCGAAACGAGCGTTGTTTACAGAAGGTATATAAAGCAAATTTTTACTTAACACGTTAACTGCCGTGAGGGTAATTTTTATCCCTCAGTAGAATATTTAAGTGGACCATGAGGGGTCAGTTTGTACCTCAAGGCTATGTTATCTTTATCGATTCATAAGATCAAATAGCCCCTCAGTAACCATCAAAATAACGCACTATCAGATTCTCTATTATCTACAGAACAAAATGCTACATTTAAATATTGCGTTTAATAAATTGCGTAAATACTGCGTTTAAATATTATTACATTTCGCCAATATTTGAAAAATAAAAGAAATGAGTATGGGATCAAAATATTTAAATTGTGTGCAGGTGATTATTATACATGTCAATACAAAATGTATGCTGGTTAAGACATGGTGGGAGAAACTGTAATATCATTTAAAGTTGTGTTAGAACTCATGAAACCATATTTAAATTTTGGACGAATTCTATTTGTAGATAATTGGTACACAAGTGTAACCTTAGCTCAAAAATTAAATGAGCAACAAACTCGTATTGTAGGTACTTTACGTGCAAACAGAAAAGGCAATCCAAAACATATCACAAACAAAAAAATTAAAAAACGTCAAATTATTGCACAACAAAGTAATACTAATGTAGTTGTGCTCAAATGGAAAGAAAAAAGGGATCTCCTAATGTTGAGTACAAAACATGTTGATACAACTACAGCAATAACCAAAAGAAATCAAAACATTAATAAACCTGACATGGTCGTTGGATATAATCAGGGGAAGAGTTTTATCGACAGAAGTAACCAAATGACATCATATTCTACACTTTTGAGAAGTTATAAATGGTACAGCAAAGTTGCTTTTGGTATTTTGCTTGGTACTTGTCTGACTAATCAGACTAATCACTTGTCTTATCACTATTTTGTGCAGTCAATAATAAAAAAATTAAAATAAAAAAATTCAAGGAACAAATAATACTTCATTTAATTAAAAAACCTAAATCTCCAGTACTACAAATTTCAAACAATCATATTTTAGAAAAAATAAATTCTCCTCGTAAAAAATGTGTCAATTATTACAAAAAATGAGTCAGAGTAAGAGCTCAAAATAAATGTGTCAAAGTCACTACAATATGTACAATTTGTAAAGTTCCTACATGTTTGCCATGCTTTTTTAATTCTCATTCAGTTAGACTTAAAAATAAAACATAAATATTTCCTTTTTATATTACCACTATTATTATGTATTATGAATATATATTATGTAATATCATATTTTATTAATTTTTTTATATTTTAACTTAAAGATATATGTTATGTTTAATTTTTTCATGAAGGTAAATTGTTAAAGTGCCAAAGTTTTTTAATTTCTTTTGTTATTGGTTGAGATAAAAATTGTATTATTAAAAATGTTGTCATGTTAAAATATTATGTTATATTACAACATGTCTCACTAATTAAAATGCAGATATTTATTTTATATTTCATTATAGAAAAAATTATTATACTCATATCATCTATATTTTTATGAATAGATTTAAATATTTTTAATTTTACAAGTGAAATACAGATTTTCATGATTTATATCTTTAATTTAATTAAAAGGTCAAAATACCCTTCAAAAGCAAGAAATATATGATTCACATATTTTGCCCTACTGAGAGACATTATGACCCCTCACATTCTACAGGTGAATTAATACATAAAATGGTTTTAAGATAGATTTATGACTAATAATCATAAAAGAAATAAGATAAAATTTTTAAAAAAAGATTGTGGCCTCAGTGGATAATACACTGAAATAGGCGTGGCAGTCAACGTGTTAATACTTGTATACAAAATGATTAACTTAATTTAAAAAAAAAAATTATTTTATTTATTTTGTTTTTACTAATTTTAAAGTCTAAATTAGTACTGATGGTTTACCTGTAAATAAATAACTATGTTGGATAGTTCTTTAGCTATTTGGCTATTGTATTTTCTAAGGCTCTTGAACTTTGGTTCGTTTTCATTATGTTTTTCATTTATTTTTGATCCAAACCTTTGTCGAATTCTGCCACTCTTTGCCAAATGTAATTCTACAAAATTAAAATCAGTATTGTTCAGTTAACAGGTTGGTGCAATTAAAAAAAAAAAAAAAAAAACAAATTTATGATCTAAAATCAATCAAATTGTGTTTTATTTAAAATTGAAGTCAGTAATTTAAAATCATTAATGAAATTGCAGATTAAAAACTCGTATTACGTTCATGTAGATAAAAAGCCGTCCTAGGATAATAGAAAAAGAGGCAGCCTCTATTATAAATAATTTAATGTGTATCAACATATCAACGATAAACATTACTACGAAAAAATGACTCTGAGCGGAGTTCAGTTGATAGTCATGCTTTGTCAACAATATATATGACATTTTATAGAAAAATAGTTAAATAGACTTTATATATTTTGTTTGGTAATATCATTTTTAATTTTGTACTGATTTTAACAGTTTTTCTACGTTTTTCACGGTTTTCCTATGTTTTACCCCAAATTTTCCATATTTGCTGGGAAAATTCTTGGGAAAATCGAAAAATTATCTCTTTAAAGTACCTTCCCAGTCAAATTTTTTTCAAGAAATATTGTTATCATTATAAATTGGAGCCAAAGTCAAATTACTTGTAAAAATGTTGTTCACAGAAAAAAAAAAGACCGTAATATATTTTAACTAATAACTACATTTTTTATATTTTACCGTTTCTCTTCCGTTTTTTTTTGTTTTTCAAATTTGATAACAAAACTCCTGAGAAAATCAAAAAACGATCCCCCTATGGTATCTTCTTAGTAAAATTTACTTTTAGAAATATCGCTATCATTATAAGTTGGAGCAAAATTGCTGGTTGAAAAGTTTCGCACAGGAAAAAAATATTGTAATATTTTAGTAATATATTTACCGCTTTTCCACCATTTTTTTTTTTTGATTCTTCAAATTTGATGGAAAAATTTATGATAAAATTGAAAAACTACTTCCTTCAAGTACCTCTTCACACTGATTTCCTTTCAGAAAAGGCGCTACACTAAAAATCTGAGCAAATCTTTGGTAGAATAGTTGTGCATAGATAAAAAAAAAACAAATAAATAAAAATAAACATCTTTGTAAAACCATAAGCTTCTTTGCTCCACTCAGAATCTAAACTATAAAAAGGTGTCTTGGATATTTGAATGTTGTAGATGAATTAGGTCCGTTATTACAATATCCCACTAAATTTTAACTAACTGTTAGATAAACTAGCGTACATTCTAACGCAGCGTTTTTCAAACTGTGGGTCCTGATCCACTGGTAAGTCTTAAGTCAATTGTTGGTAGGTCACGAAAAATTGTTTTGAATTACATAGATTCCAAGAAGTTTATGTTTTTTAGAATCTGAGCGGAGCGAGGAATGTATTGGTTTTACAATGGTGTTTTTTTTTTTTATTTGTGAATAACTTTTCCACCAACAATTTTGCTCCGATTTTCAAATGTAGTACTTTTTTCGAATATAAATCAAACTGGGGTAGTACTTTAGGGAAATCAATTTTTGATTTTCCAAGCTGTTTTTATTTTTTGAAAAAGTTAAACCATGTGGGTTGCGATAAATTTTCGGGGGAAAATTTTGGTCGTAGTCATAAAAAGATTGAGAACTATTGGTCTAACGTAATGAAGACTTTAACGGTAAGTTTAATGCAAATCATTACAATGAACTGTATTGTAAAATATCAGTTAAGTAATAAAAACCAGTACATCCATTTTCATTGGCTAATAACTGTTTTAAATTTATCGATAATGAAATAAATTTACCATACATAGATCTCAAAGTCATCTTGATTTATGCTGTTATAAGTTAGTGCGAATAAAATTTGATTGATTTAAATAATTACGCGTTGTAACAATTGAAGTGCAAAATTACTTTTCATCTCTGATTCTTCTTCGTCGTCTTCATCTAACTCATCTTCTTCTTCATCATATTCTTCGACGGTCACATTCGTAACTCCTTCGCCGTTAGTCATAGTACCAGCACTAGTTGAACTGCTTCTATGGGGACCGGCATAAGTACTAGAGCACGACGCTAATTGGCCGGCCCCCGCTTGTGCGTTTTTCGTCAAACTATTATTCTTCCCCAACTTGCCCTGTTCAGTATCCGGAGACGAGATCTTTTTGTTTTTAATCAAAATTTTATACTTCAATTGATTTGGTGACGGTAGTTGGTATTCGTAATCCGTATCGCACATAAAATCTGTTACGAGTTTATTGCCGAAAGTTTTCTGGAAAATATCATAAATAATATATTCATATTTTAGAGCCATATATTTAACATCGTATAAAGGTCATAGGTGTAAATAAAGTTTGAGATTTGGGGGGCTGAAGTCCTAGCTACTCAATGAAGTAATTTTAGAGATCATAGACACCAGTAAAAAATTTGGGGGGACAAGGGAGGAATTTCCCCCTCCTTTTTCATCATTGGACCGCTATCGAGCCGGGTGTGGTCTAGTATCAGACTAGTTTTAGGCCGTGAGTACACAGATACGATTTATGTTATTTTATGAAACATTTAGTTTTATACTCCATACTCAACAAATTTGAGAGCTTTAAATACCTAGGATCTTTATTTAAAAAGAACTGTGACATTGACGAGGATGTGAAACATTAGATTAAATGTGGTAGACCCACCATATTTTATAGTTCAGAGTGTTGGATTGTAGGCAGCAAAATTAAGCAGATAATGAGTGTGCATTAGAGATGATAATGCTTAATAGGATAAGGAATGAGTACAAAAGAAATAGTGTGGCGGGAAATGAGAGAAAATATACTGAGATTGTTTTTTCATGTCATGAGGAGAGATGAATCAGGAGCAATAAGGTGAAAAAGAGAGAGAGGAAGAAAAAAAAAAGGTGGTTGGATGGGATTGACGTTGGTATGAGGATTTTTGATGTATACGAGGAAGATGTGGAGAATTGGGTCAAGTATAAGTTTAGGACGAAGGTGGCTGAACCCAAATAGTTGGGATGAAATTGAAGGAGAAGAAAAAAAAATGCACATTTGAATATTTACGTATTTGCACTGAAGTACTTAAAAATACTTTTTTATGTATACATTTGAATACCAATATAATGTATGTTTACCTAATAGTTACAGGTAAACTCTATAAAATTACATTTTACATTTCCTAAACATTGATATTGCTCAAACTTTTGTTATAAACTATGATCAAAATATTTTATTTTTTTAATTTCTATCATTAAAATGAAATTTGAACTTATTTTGAATTCACATTTTGGCACAAATTGAATACATTCGCATTAAAAATAGAATTAATGTTTTAATGATTGTATTCTTTAACATCGAATAATAATATAGGTATGATAACTACCTCGAATATTTCGGCCATACGAGCTTGTTGGATTAACGAACAATGGTTTTCGATCGACAGTATGACAGGATATGGCGAAGAGACGAACGCGAACCGGTCGATGGCGTGTACAGCACCGATAAACGATATTTTCGTAGTAAACGTATGTCCATGATATATCAAAGGATTGCCATCATCACCATCCCAGCAGTCCAGCTCGATGCATCGACATCCTTTAGACAATATCTGTGAAAAATAATAATAACATAATAACAGTCCTTAAAAAGAAGAAAAACAAAATCGATATATTTGATTCGACTAGGTGAGTACTGTCACATATTATTATGATAACAATTTAGGCGAAATTCAGTTATGATAACTCAGCAACAGCTTTCGCGTTCCTTAAAAGAGTTGGCCAAAGAGGCCAAGAAGTGGTTTTATGTTTTTTTCCGTATTTTAATAAAAACAAAAGTGTTTGGCAATAAAATTTACCGATTTTCCCAAAAATATGAATTAAATTGTAATATATTTTTCACAAAAATTGGCGGATACAACATTTTTAAAAATACACCATCAATATACCAAGATAGAAGTAGGTACCTATATATTATAAAATGTACCTATTTGTTTTTCAAATTTTGCAAAAATATCATGTCAGTACTTCAACGGTTTTCATACCTCGCTATATAGGTCGATCGATGAATCGCCTTTCAACTGGTGACCTGTAAGATACGTGTTATGTGACGACGCTATATAGTAACACGATAAGGGTAAATTCATGTTTTCTTCGATGACGGTCGACGGTCCGATCACACTGTTATGCTGGCTCATCATGTACTTGGCGAACGCCTCGAACGAAATACACTTCTGTTTGCTTATCGTTGTATCTGGTTCGAATTCCTGCAGGGTGTAATAATGTCTTATATTATATAATATACTGCAGACCAATATCCATATGGATATATAAATCACGATCTAGTCGAAAAGGTGAACGTTATTAAATCGATGTCACACGTATTTACCTGGATTATCATTCGAGCTTCTATTTCCACGCTTTCCGGGGATTGCAGCTGTTTCACCTGCAAGAAGTACATCAGGTTACGCAACGTCCACGTGGCGGCCATATTCGATGTTTCCACGCCGCTGCTGTTGCACATAATGCTGGATGCGGCGATAGCGTCGAAAATACGTCTCCTTTCGATGGTACGTTTAGTCAGTGGCACCGGTGGTTTGACTATTCTCGGATCTATATTATAAACACACGGGTAGGTATTATGGCCACGGTAGACACAATGTTGTCAATACGACGATTCCCGGACGTTGATACTAAACAAATATTATAACGATAATATTTTTATAATTACAACCGTTCTATACTCGATATCGATAAATCATAATGTAATATAGTCTTTTCGTATGCGAGTTTTTAGTTTATACTCAAAAATGTCATGATCAATAGTGTAAGTAGCACATGAGAAAATGAAAGGTGGATTGACAAATATTAATAAATGTAAATACGGTCTACTGAATCTAACTGAATCTATTTAAATTTATGTGTTTATTCACGAATAACAAAACACTCCTGATGTATACAAGTTACACTTTCGTCTCGAATAGGCGTATCCTAATAAAAAAAATTTAGCTTACTATGAGATCGCGTGGTATTGTTCAATGGTTTTTTAGGCATATTGTTCGTCGTCTCGGCTTTTTCATTTCTCTTCGAGTGATGTTTAGACGTTTTAATTTTTCTATCATGTTTACTGGTTTTCTTTGAGTCGTTATCAGACGTCTCGGCTGTTATATCTTTGATAACAATTTGTTTCTGAGGCTTATAATTGATACATTCAATTTTTACTCGGTCGAAAATATCTCGAAGATCTTTTCGCATTCTCAAACTGCAAAATAACGAAATACGAAAATTGTAAGTTAGGTACCAAATTTATTCTCATTGATCGAGTTATATTATTATAATATAATAATAATTACTTGAAGCAGAAAAATAGCGAAGAAAAATCTTCGAATTCTAATTGAGCATTATCAGACGGAATCGACGGTTCAGGCTCTTTTGTTTTCCGTTTGATACTAAAACAAAATAACACATTATGCATAGAATATAAAGGAACAGATCAATTGATCTTTAACTTCTATGGTTTCAATTAGGGACCTGCAAAACTAAATTAATCTGAATTATAATAACACTTACAAGTCCGTCATAAATTTCGCCCAAGAAACGTTATCCTTTGCTTTGTTTTTATTGCGGTCCAACGGAAAGTATGCCGTGTTTGGTAAGTCCTCAATGTTCTCAGGCACGCCAGTTACAGTTTTATTGATTATGCCATTGACGTCGTAAATCCTCATACATTTATTTTCCTGCACGGACATTTTTTTCTGGAAAAATCGTACATTAAAACCAATAATTATTAAGTTTTGTATTTTTCATATTGAGTAACAGTGATGTTTTTTTTTGAAGTAGAGTAACTCTTTTTGTATAACACTTACCTCTGACGGTATACGATGGTGGTAATGATTAATCGAATTCTCCGCCATTGACCAATCTCTACCGCCGAACAACTGAATTCATAAAAATATTTTTATTCATTAATAAATATGAAGGAAAGTTTAGTAAAAATAATTGATTAAGCATTTTGATTACATCCAGAACGTATTGTAACAAGCAAAATATATTCAAAAATTCAAAGTCCAAAACCACAATAATATTATTTTCTTTACAACTTTTAACATTCATCATTTAATATGTTTTAAATTATTAAATATAACCACTTACTCTGATCGCATCGGCTGTCGTCGGCCCACGACCACCAGAAGTCGTGTATTCGTGTATATAGGTGTTCTTGAGCCATATTGAAACCTTGTCTCCTTTGTAAATGACCTGTGCTAGTTTTGTCATCAATTGTCTTATACCATCGTACCACACTCTGTATAAATTAAAACCATTAATTACTCAGTTATTATATTATTGTATGATAATCAATTAAATTATTACAAGAATGATGCCAAGCGAATTTTCAATATTTCAATATTTTTACCTATTTTATACGGGTACTTCACTCTGTACTTAGAATGATTACGATAATTGGTTATCGTTTATCAATATCAGGAACTCAGTACCTATAATTTCTATATCACTTACCTGTATTTAATATTTACCGGATTTATTATAAATAAATTTGACTTCTTTTATTCGTACGATTTTATTACTAAAATAAAACTTTGTTTTACCAGGTACGTCTTGTTCCAACCCCCTCCCTTATGTTTTAAAACCACTATCCATTATAGTCCTGAATATATATTCTATATGTGTCACTGATCGAAACGTTGAGTGATTTAATTCATTTACTTTATCCATGAGTACTTTGAGGATTTTAATGATTTTACAAAAAGTTTCATTAGACTATTTACGATTTACCTATTACTAAAGAAACTATAACTCATAACTTATTATACGAGTGTAAAACCTGAATATTGAATATAATCGATAAGATAAAACTAGAAGGATTTTGAATTTAGATTTAAGATTTCTTGTCATGGTAGAGTATAATCTGAAGATGTTTAAGAAGAATTTCGGAAAATAGATAACTTTGATGAATTTTAAAAATTAAAATATTTTAATATGTCAGATCACGTATTACACCAATGAAATTGATGGAAATCTATAGAATATATAATAATATGGACATCTATAGAAGGTAGATGGTAAAATTGAAAGAGTAAAACTAAGGGTGGACATATACCACACATTTGAAAGAACATGGAAATGAAAATTTTTCGAGGGTTAAAGATTTTGAGTTTTGACACGGAATTATGAAGAACTATATCATTAAAACAATCAAAAAATTAAATACCAGAAAAAAATGAAAACAAACCATAGATGTTATCTATGTACACAAATGTCTCATAAATCGGTTTTAAAATTTAATAGACGTGATTAAAATATCATTGGGCCAATATATTATATTCAGCGTGATGGTAATTACTTTAGTATTTCCGGTGGTGCAAATAAATAGATGATGCGATTGTCACTTATGCTGTGTCCGAATACCAGTCCCAGAACACATTTTTCCAAAGGATATTCGTGTAAGTTGTATTTTTTCAATATCGTCGGACCATCTAAGTGTACTTGTTCTCTGCCGACTGCATCGCCGAGGAATACGTCTTTGATACACGATAACTCCAGAAATCCTTCTTGGAGTCCTTTAACAAAACAGATAAATCAACATTAATTTTCGGTTAATTGTACCTATAAATTATATTTCATATACGTCTTGGAAACCGAATTATTTTTAAGTAGAGATAATTTAGATTATGGTTAAAATATAGGTATCGAAACGCGTTGAATTATAAGTTACCAATGGAAACAGATCCTACTTAAAAATCACAAAGCAAAACTAAATTTTTTATCTTTGAACATGTTTAACTATACATTTTACGGTCCAAATGGGAAAATGATTCATTGTAAACAATATCCGGGCATTGTGTGTAGTGCACAAAATATTTCAGCAATGGAAATTATAAATATTTATATCTCATGTAGACTAGTCAATGTAACACAATGGTGGTTTTGTACAATTCGTACAGAACTCTCGGTTAGTGTTTTTAATGATAGTACATTTTTCCACTTGGACCGTAATATATATATGTATTTATTGACTGTACAGCTCTGTGAAAGATTAGAGAGATTCCTCTGCCGTTATAATTACGGCAATCGGCTTTGATGGCTGGATGAAAATATATCTGTTTGACCTATTTCGCATATTAATTTTTGTATTTAGCCATTATAAGTTAGGCATGATAAATAATAATTAGTTATTAATTAATATTACTATTGTTTCCATAAAAATCTATGCTCAAATACAATAGGAAATAATTACAATTAAAATTTCATCAAACAAGATTAAAAAAAATATGGAAACTCTTTTACAATTCCGTTTAAATCGCCATGCGTGGCCATGGATATCCGACACAACTCACCTATAGACGACCTACAGTTGATGGAAGGTCTGGTCACTAACGAATTCGCCAAGTAATCTTCGATGTCAGTTTTCAGCGAATAATCGGCCTGGCTGGAATGTCCATTAGGTTTCAGTGCGCTCCAAGCTGGCCTTCCCCACGTTAATGTCGAACAGTTCTTCTCCAATCGAAAGTAAACCCTAGCAGTCCTGTTGAGGCTCGTGGACGCGTCCCAGTGGATAAGGGTAGTGCCGTGGTTCATTATCTAAAAAACAAAACCATTTTTACTCGAGTACGTTACACTTATGATTATGATTATTTGTCCCGAAGTGTACGTGTGTTTTTTTGTGTTTGTAAACCAGCAAGGGATTGTTTTTGATAGTAAATTTTTTAAAATAGTATCGGTGAATCGGATAAATTATTATTATTTTTATTACCGGGTCAATTCACCGAATATATACAAAGTGATTAACATAACATCTCGGAAAGAATATATTTGTAACTCATATCATTTAAGAAACAATAAGCAGCTGTAAAATGGTACATAACCGTTATTTTTACTGCCCTTATTTTAGAGAGTAAAACCACTGTCCACTTTTGTTTTCCACATAGAAACCCATATTAAACATTCAATGGATATATGGAATTTTTGTTCGAATACATTTTGGAGTTGACAGTTTTAATTTCTGTCAACTTATTGACGAGGTATTACACTCTTTAGTTTACGGTTTTATTAGCAGGGAGAGAGTAGTGGAACAATATCAAAATATCACACTGTGAGCTGCCAAAAAATTATGTTCCACCATTCTCCCCTACCAAAGCTTAAAAGTGGGATTATCTCGTTAACGGATTGACGAAAATTAATCATTTAAACATTAAAATATATTTAAATTAAAACTCCATCTTGTTATGGCACTTTTTAATATTGATTGAAAATAAAAAGTAATTCCATCCCTTAAAATAAGGGTGACAAAAAACAACGGTAATTGACGATTTCAGAGAAGCGTATTTCTCTTTCTAAGTTATTTATATGTATAAATATCGAAGTATTTTTCGGACCTACAAGTTGAATAAAAGTTTTTTTAAATACTTGTATGATCGAAAATTCGATACAATAGAAAAGAAACAACCATTAGGGAACCCTCATGAATTTGCATTGCTTACAAAAGTATAAAACTCAACGATTCATAATAGCGGTTTTTTTTTTTCATTAGCGTTTCAATTTCTTAATTTATTTAAATTCGTAAAAATCGTGAAAACATTGCGTACCAACTATACATACGCGTATATTTTCTATTTATATAATTTAATATTGTTCGTCTTTGAGACGGTCATAATATCGAACTGAATATATAATTGTTATGTATACCTGTAACTCGTGATGGCTGATCGAAAAGTTGTCTGATTGCGGATGTGGCGAAATAGGCACTAATGTTATATTGTAGTTGTAAACTAACGGTTCCACCGGTACGTAATTGGTGTCGGGCGGACAGTCTTTTAAATCCCTCGCCAATCTGCCTTGTTTAAACAACGTTAACCTTTATCGAAAACAAAATAAGATGTTGCGTTAATAAAAATCGAAAAACTAGACGAAAAATATATGCTATTTTATATTATATAACGTTTTCGTAAGTGCTGACGAGTAAAATAAATATTAATGTACGATTCATGAGTAATAACCCCGAAGTTAGGTTTGAAGTTGGAAATAATTTATGTAAACAGTACGCAGTACATAAGCAACACATTACATTGAACATAGAATACTTAAAAATCGTCGTAAATTTTCTGTAGCATTTCACATTATTTATAATAGTTTTCTTTTCAAATATACAAAAATATACAGATGTTAATTGAAAATTGTTTACCTTTTTTTTTTTTAAATTTAAATGCGTCTTTTTATAGAATATTATATTATAACACACGTTTGAATTCGTATTTTTATTTTTATCTTACTTTTTTCCGTATTCTTGCCTTTGGAAGAAATGTTGATGGAAACACACCAAGCGGTTCAGCGTGGTTTGGACTTTGTACATTTTGTCCATATTTAAAACTCCATTTAATCCTGGCATAGTGGTGTACTTGTCTATAAATTCTTGTTCACTGGGACGCTGTAGTGAACGATAAAAAAAAATACCAGTATTAATTTTGGATTACTTTGATAACAGACTTGTAAGTTGACACCAAGAGCCTTACCAATAGCTAATTTCAATTTTCAGATATATTCATACAATATAAATAAAATATAAGAGCCCTAAACAGCAAAAGACTACGAGAACATAAAACGGCCCGGAAGAATATTTCAGACGAACAACAAAACAATAAGAAGAATACCAGATAGGTATCGAACGATCAAAGAAAACGTCCAAGACCATACGGTCGGACAGAGCAAGGGTAGATTTATATGATTGCTGGGCGTGGTTGAGAAAAGTAGGAGATGAAGTCGAAAATAGGCCCAAATGGTCTCCAAATAGTCTTAACTAAAAGTTTATTCAATAGGAAAATGGTTAACGGAGAAACGAATTTTCGTTTCTAGTTAGTTTATTATCCAAATTTACGAATGGTTTCTTCATAGCCCATGTGAAATAATTTGTATTTTATTATTTTAGAGCGGCAATTTTTCACAGGCCTATAAACGGAAAACATGGAAATACATCCCTGATTATTGATTCATTTTATAAGTTAATAATACTAACATTATTTTCAATTAATTAAATAAATATTTAATAATAAAAAAAAAAAGGAGACTTGGGATTTATTTCATTGTTTAGATATTTTGAATATCGCTTATTATAATCGCTTAAAAAATTGTTTTTTTTTTTTTTTTTTATTATTTTCATTCACCTCGTTTTCCGGCACGTTTTGTTGGTCGACCAATAAAACGGTGCTGGGAACCTCGTTCATTGTTTCCTTTATATCGCGTATGAAAAATCCGAAAAACGGCACCACCGGACAGTCAGCAATGGCCAGAGCCCGGTTCACGGCCTCTTCATACTTCTTAGTCGAAAACAGCACGTCGTTCAGATAATGGAACACGGGCATTTCTTCATTTTCCAGCACCGTCTGAATGAACGGCTTTAATTTTTCTGACCTGCGTTGTAATAAAAAACAAACATATATATATATATGTATACACACACGTGTTTGCATATAATTATAATAACGCCGGTGCTCTTAATTTTGATTTATGAACCATTATGATGCGGAATGTCGTCGACCCATTACGAACAACACGTTTTGATAATTTATTAATATATCGTCGTTATCGAGACAATAATATCGAATATGTATGCCTGCGTTTTGAATCGTTTTCGACTTTCTGTGGGTTTCGTAAATCAATCGAATATCGATTAGCGCGTTATGTTGCATTATACTTTAGGGCCGTCGCAAAGGTAATCGGTTGGTCGTCAACGTGCGATTTTTTATCGATCGATCGAATAGTGACTTCCGAAACGTTCAACAGTTGATCGTACTAGAACTATTCGATTAGTTTTTTATTCGGTTATCGGAAAAAATATTCGGGAATATTCGCGGAAAAAAAATATATGAATGAAAAATTCTATAGTCCATCAAGAAGATAGTTTAGCACCCGTAGTATAAAATATTACTTTTTGCTTAATTGGACATTATTCGAAATTCACGATACAATGCATGTATGATAATTATAACATTATGACGTGCATTTTGATAATGCACCGAAGTGGGTTTAGACAAAATTAAAAATCTGATGAATTTCCTATACTTGTAATCGTACAAAATGTATACAATATTGATTCCGAAGGAATATTTTGTTGGGTGTGTGGACATTTGAAATCCGAAAAAATATCAACGGATTGAAATCATACAAAAAAAAAAAAAAAAAAAAAATGATTTTTTAACATATAATGTTAACACATTTGTTTTAATTTTTGGAGCGAAGTTTTAAAATTTGTCTAAAATAATCTAAAAAATAATCGTACGATTACTATAATAATGTTATTATTATCGTCGGAGCATTACTGAAGACATAATTTGTTTTTTCTTAAATATTTTGTATTAACGTGATAACATGGTAATATATTATTATGTACCGTACCAGTGATTTTAGTATTTCCTATACAGATATGAAACGTGTAACCAATTAAATATTAATTAAGGCGATTTTTACTTGAGTCCGGCCATAATTTCCATGGCTCCGTTGAAATTGCCAATGTTCCAACATGCTTTCGCCACTCTCAACAGGCACGACAATATCGCTTTTCGGTCGTCGTACGTCGCCTGGGTGATCACGATGTGCGTTGTCCATGAGCTTACCTAAAAGAGAATGTTCGTTAGCATAGGTATCGTAGATATTAAAATATTATGCGTATTCGCGCGATTTGATTGGTCGGTCGAAAAAAAAAACTGTTTTATACCGAAACGGCGTGTTTCGTGATCTAACGGTTCTGTATAACACCATTTTGTTTTGTATATTTTGCTCATTTTGGCATTTGAAGGGCATATTTTAGGATTTAGTACATTTTAAGCATTTGTTTTTAAGATATTTTCAACTCAGCGACGCGAGAACCACCAAACAAGTTGTTCAAAATATATAATAAATAGGACGGTTATTTTTATGCGTTTGCAGCATTTCTTTTTTTTTTTATTTTGGTTGGTCAAAAAAATAGCTAGACAAAAGTTTGTTTTGCAAATGCTGGTGATTTTCAATGTTTTTGGTATATTTATGGATTCCGTAGATATATCTTTGAAACATTTTCAATACGAGTTTGATCTTTTTTTTTAGATCATATTTCGGTAATTTCAGTACATAATATCTTTTAACGCATTTAAAGGCTTTGGGACATATAAATAACTGCGTTATTTATTATGTACGTGAACATAAAATGCGTTTGGTAATTTAAAAAAAAAAAAATCCCAATAACTTACAGCATTGAACCAGTCGACGAGCGATTTCAGTGCCGTGCTACACGATTTTTCATTGTCCAAATCTAATGTCACTTGCCGCACAAAGGCCACCGACGGGATATCGTAAAACATATCCTCTTCTTTTTGACTGATGATGAGCGCGACTTCTTCGGGGAAATGCAATAATCGCCGGAGCCATTCGAATTCTGATGCATAAATGTCTTCCAGGATTATCCCTCCGAGTTCTGTATTGGTGTACGTGAAATCACAACAAGACAAATATTATCCAGATTGTTTTACGTAACACGATTAATTATGTGTCCCTATTTCTTTAATAATATAATAATAGTTAAAAGAGTATTTTCAATCGAAATCAAAGTTTATAGAGACCAATTTCTATATTGATTGTGACTAACCTTTTGGCGAATCGGAAGGGGCTGACGGAACAATGGAATACAGTTTTAAGAAGTCGCTGTCGATCCTTTGGAGGATTTTGTACAGGAACTCGTCGATGTCTCTCAACGTTCGGTCGGACGGTATGGATAACTTCCACTTAGTGTTGTTGCGAAACTCGATTATCAATTTATTTTTGTTTCTTCGGAACAAAGTTTGCCACTAAACATGTTGTTATAATATTATTAAATTGAATAGTAGGGCGGGTTTTTTTTTTATACATATACGATTAATAAAAATAAACGTCACAACTCAAATTCCACTACAACGTTTGCTGTAATCCGAATAAAATAATAGCCGAAACCTGGTATGGCCACGGTACGTATACTAACCTGCAGTAAATCCTCCGTTAATTGTATCTTGTTTAAAACGTTTGTTTTGTAGTCGAGTAATATTATTTTATCGAAGCTTAATCCCAGCAAACACTGAACCTAAAAACACAAAAACAATCATGTTAATGATAATAATAGGTAATCGTTCGTTTCGATTGCGTGATAAAATAACATAATAACTAAATTTTGGAATTTAATGCAATTTCTCGTGTATTATTCTTGCAGTTCACCGTCTAACAACTAAAAATAAAATTAAAATACAACAATAATGCCAGTTAATATTATATGATCGCATGTCATAAAACATACAGAGCACGTGATAAATGTTTTCAGTTAAAACATTTGATCGAAAATTCATTAATTATCCGGATTCCTGGCATTTTAATTCAATAGAAATTGTATACATTAAAAAAAAAAAAAAAAAATCTAAAACTGCTCAACTCAACGAGATGATTTTGAATCGGTTATTTACGTATTTTGGAATAATAGATACTTAATTTTTATGGTATTTAAATTTTATATTATTATCTTATATCTTGTACCTACATATTAATTGTAATGCAATAGTCATTTATCACGTAGCTCTCTATCAACTCGAGTTTACTTAAAGATGATATTATTTATCGTAAAAAAAAATATTTCTTTTTTGTTGCAACAAAATACATATAGGTACAATAAAAACAGCACTTTATAGCGCATCGAAACGTATAATATTTTTTTTCAAATATTGTTATAATTATTTTGTAAACGTTAAATCGGTTGGTATTAGAATTCATAACTCGAGTTAAAATCGGTTTGTCGTGTAGTGAGTACCTATGCAATGAAAAATGTATTTTTTGAAATCCTTTGTATATATGTAAAGAGTGTATCAGGACTATTTGACATTTTTATATGTAACTGTAAGGTAAAAATGTCAAATAGTTTTGTTACACCCTGTTTATAGATAAACGATCGTATTACCTTTGTTTTCGTTTTATCGCGTCGGGATTCCTTGACGTAAAATATATTACAACCGAACGACGGTAGGCTTTTACATTTCTCTATGTACGCTTCCTTCAAGACGCGATCGCATTCGTCCAAATTTTTGTGCGTCGCAATGTGTTTGAATTCCTAAAATAATAAATAATCGTTATTATTATTATTATTATTTTTTTTTTTTGCTTTAATCATTTCAATTCCGACGTAGGTATGTTTATAATATATGGTTAGACAAGACATCGTGAAATAATGTTTACGTATTTTGCTTTCTGTCGGTCTCTCTCTCTCTCGCTCTATCTCGCTCTCCCGGATCACAATATGCTCGCAGTATACGGTTCCACACAAGCGACTTACAACAACTGGTGTTCTCCCTCGTCCCAGTGATAAACTAAATGGACTTTACGTGTCTCCCCGGTATCGTTATACCGAAACCGATCAATAATTATTATAAAAAAATATTTATTATAGCGCACTTAAATTACTAATAAAGATACTACACAATATAAACAATAGCGTTGCGCCGTGAGATTTTCCCCGGGTTAAATTTTGGAAATTTAGCTAAGACTGGAACGATAAATGAAACGCATATAGAGTTTGTTTTTCGTTTTGGTATACATATACCTCAACGTGGCCTGCAAAACTATTTCAAAAAGATTAATTTTAGAAACACTTCAATATCGTCGCCACAATAACAAGTGGTTGAATAGAAAATATATTTTTTATAAAAAAAAATAAAAATGCAAACGACTACCCTGAAACGCGCAATACATTTTCATTTAGCGAGATTTAATACATTATCGTTGGAACGTGGCTTTTGTTTTGCGAGAGTTTTTTTTTTTCTTGAGACAGATTACGGTTGTAGAAATATTGATGAAAAAAAAAAATTCATAGTAATTAAATAAAAAAACGGAACCGCAAATATAATTCGAAATCAACACTGTTCGTGTAATAAAACGTCGCGAATGAATGTGTGACCGAATCTCGGGCCCGAATGAGTGTCCCGTCGACAGGCGACAGTGCTTTTATACGGTTTCGCGTACCGCTGATGAAGTCGGAAAAGTTTCGCCGATCAAACGATTCGCTTGGCATTTGCGCACGGACGCGGACGTAAACAAAAACCATCTGCCCGTTCGTGCGCGAGCGAAACAAACGGAATTAATTTTCTTTGATTTGTCGGTCGTGTCGGACAGGAAAAAAAATACCCCCGACGGGAAAAAAACCGTAAAAACTAAACGCACGTGAACTATAATAACATATCGTTTTACAGTTCGATGCGCAGTTTTACGTTCGTACGGACATGTGCTTTCGTTTTTCGCAGTGTCCACAGTACCCTTCGTAATAGGTAACGATTTTTTTTCGTCCGTAATTATTATTATTATTTTCAATTTATAAAACAAACTACGCGTATAATATGAGCAAAGGGTTCGACAGTTATCGTGCGAACGCGTCGGTTCCGCAGCGGGATACATGTCGGTATAAATTATTTCTAATTTTCAAAAGACTACAAAAGAACAACTAAAAAAAAAAAAAAACAACGAATAAACGCACAGTCTGAAAGTATCCCGAACGTAATATTGTTTTGTAACGAAAACTGTATTATCATCGATGTACTAAGGATAAGGATGACCTGAATTTTTTTATATTTACGAACTCGGTGAATAATTTGCGATTGTTTTATTATTTTCTCTAGAGTAACGACGGAATACTAAATATTATTATGTATAGGTAGCCCGGTTAGAATTTTATATTATCTGTCCCACCCGGCCTGTGCCCGTGCCTGCAAAATAAATGCAGTCCAACTGCATTAGTTAGTAAACGAACTATAAGTGACCGTGGTTTCTATAGTTACTACGCTGTATGTCCTCGTGACAACTATTGCATTCATTAGTTTTCAAAATTTTTTCTGAGTGGAGCGAGGAATGTATTGGTTTTACAATGATGTTTATTTTTTTTTTCTTTATGTGAACACTTTTTCTACCTGAAAGCATACTCTGATTATCAAGTATAGCACCTTTTCTGAAAAGAAATGTTCTCTGGGTGGTACTTTAAAGAGGTAATTTTTTGAAATTCTCATTAATATTTGAGATAATAAAGAAAACCGGTTCTTTAGATTATAAAAGGTTGAACGATTAAAATTAAGGTTGACATTGACAATCGTTTTTATTTATTTTTCGTTATTATTAAGTTTTTATTATTTTAATCTCTCTAAATAATCATTGTTGTCATGGAAACGCACATTGTTTGTAATTATTTACCATAATATGACATACCTATATATCGTTGACAAAGCAACACTATTAACTGAACTCCGTTCATAATCGTTTATACGTTAGCAATGGTTTATCGTTGATTACAGATATACAATAAATTCCCGTCTGTATCCTATACCTTCCCAACTTCCCACCTATAACAGTGGCTGAACCCACGTGCGAAGTATGTCCGTCTTTTTTTCGTTTCATCCGTATCATCCGTAAGGGATGATGAATAATTTATGGTAACCAATAAATCAATTAAAATAATCCGATTTTAGTACACCAAAAATACCAATAACCATGTGTGAGACTGAAGGTTAGGAAAATATAGTAACGTATAAGTTATTCCTGGTCTAGAACTATACCATATCTATGCAAAGTTTCAGCTCGATACGTTCCGTAGTTTTGGCGTGAAGGGCTTACAGACATCCATCCGAAAAATAACATTCGTATGTATGATTATTGTGGATTATCCTTATGAGATAGATATAATATAAACCATCGCATACTTTTCTCTAGACCTTCCGTTAACCTTCCGGATGAAATTCTCTAAATGATAATAAAAACCGTATCAAAATCCGTTTGGAGAAAAACTCCTAAAACTATTAGACTTAAATAATTATATTATATATATTTTTTAAAAACTGCAAGTAATGTCGTCTTAAAAATAAATCTATAAAAGTGTATAAGTGTACACACAAGTCTTAATACAAGACGTACGTGCCCGATAAGGTTTTAATGTTTACGACACGTGTTTACCAAAATCAATAAAATAATTCGAATAAAAGGAGATTATTCAAAAAAAACCAAACCTCATAAAACCTTGACTTGAATGGCGTGAAATGAAACAAAAATGTGTACTCTTCGACGAGAGCCTATTCAATCAATAATGTTCGAGTGTTTTTAAAATGTTTTTCTAATGGATTTGATAAAACTGTTTTTATGCCATTGTGTATTAATAAAACGTCTTTTAACTACAACACCTTAGCAATTTATGACAGCATAAAGAATATAATTTTTAATCCACAAAACTGCATAATGATTAAAATAGAACTACGTTTCATTACTTTTAAAATGGTTAAACTTAAAAACTAAGTACCAAAACAAACAATGAAAATAGTTTACTTTGGACTATATCAATCAAACTTTCAATATGGCATATTAGTATGGGGAGGTTTTCGAGATAACATCTTAAATGCATTAGTAATTAATCAAAATAATATAGTTAGGATTCGTCTAAATAAATCTACTCTGCGAAGATCTACGAACGCTAACTATAAAGAATTTGATGTGTTGCCGATAAGGTTTTTATATAAAAAAATTGCAATTATGTATTTGGTTAAGAAATTTAATTTAAAAAATGATTTGACTGTTAAATATGCGAATAATTCTTTCGGTCAGCGTTTTGTAGACTATCAGGGTCCAACTTCTTTCAACTCTATGCCCTATGACTTTAAAAAAAAAATACTTTGTAGTGAAATTGTAAATATTAAAGATCTAACATACAAATATTTATTCTTTGAATTAGACAAGGATTTACGATAATATAACCCAAATTTTATTTCATTATTTTTTATTTATTGTACCTATACCTATAGCACATATTTTTGATTTTTTTTTTTTTTTATTTATTTTGCTTTAACATTGTTGTTTAGAAAATAATTTAGTTCATAAATTTTTAGAGTTGTTTCAAGATGTATTTAAATTATTATTTTTTAATTAAAAATATATTTACACTATGTTCTTACATATATAGATTTAGTAATAATCATAGCTCCTTATCTCCAACACAAGCTGCACAAGTTTACAGGAGGTAAAGTTAATCAATTCTGTAACATATTTAATTTTGATGTATATTAAATTTTTTATTTTTGATATCTTAATGAAAAAAAAAATAAAAAAAAATGGACCCTTGTATAATTGATTTGTGGTCCAAAGTTTTCGACGAAAATAGATTTAGGCAAGTACGTGCTTTTCGGTAAAAACTCGAAAAAACTGAGGTTTAAACTAAACGCAGATGGTTCTACCCACGAATGTTTTATTTTTTTGTCTGCGAACCAGCTTGTTTACCAGAAATCGTGCACATCTTCACATCGAACTCAAGAACGGTTTTTAGTAGAAAATTATGTCAAGTTAATGCATCAAGGGCGTACTATTTTGGTTTTCCATATTGGTTACTTAATTATTGAGAACAGTAGGGAAAAAACGGTGAACAACTGGGGAAATTTGAGCAATAACGGTTTCAATTATTACCGATTTTGTTATTTTTGTCGTAATATTTAGTTACAAATTGCGACTTGCAATTTTTAGCGAATATATTAGTCGTTTCTAGACGTTTTAAAATACATATAAGAACGTGACAATATTATTAAACCGAGTTACACTTTGGGAATATTGTTGCTTTTACATGTTGATAATTTTTATATAGACTCATATAGATGTAAACATTATATACTAGCCGTACTACCTGAATTCGCCCGGACGATATTTGCATATAATTATTTTAAATTGAGTTATATTTACCGTAATTGAGAATCATATGTTCATTTTTATTTATAAATTGTTATAATATTTCACGGTAAACAAAATTGCTAGTTTTTTAAATTTTTTTTTTTTGTATCAACAAACATACACATATTCTATAGTTTTTATGCAGAACTAAACCGGGAGTAAAGGCAACACAGAATTGTCCGTGAGTAGATATCCGTAATATCGAGCCCAAACGCCCCGAAACCCGACCCATGTAAATACATACGAAATTTACGGGATATGTATCGTCGAGAGAAAGTCGTATACTATTTAAATTGATTATTTGCGATAAAATTAACTATTCGATTAGTCGCAATCAGTATCGAAATTAGGCATAAGTTCTGGGATGTATATATAAAAAAAAAAAAAACCGCACGATAATTAAACATAATAATAATGTGTAGTTACAGAGCAAACCCGTTGTACGAAGATTCTCATTTTCACTTTTATAGAAATCATAAATCATTATCAGTCAATGTAATATAGTCGACGCTAAGTCACAGTACGTATCAGAAAAATTGAATTAAACCGAACAAATAGCAATATTGTTTTAAAATTTATTTTTCAGGCGACCAAAGCGAGAGAAAAAAAAATCATTTTCGCGAACCTCATCGTATAGAATAGAACAATATTATTCAAATGCGGTTTTACGCCACGGTTTCGTACGCCTAGATCGCATTCCTCCGAGTCTGGCCAGTTCGATATAATGCTCTATATACACATTATAACGATAACGCATTTTTTTTTTTTTTTTTTTTTTTTTTTTTTATATCACACGCTCACTCGCACAATATAACAAAATAAATATTACGCATATTTTTGTCTGTATATGTATATACTCGTACCTTTTATTTCTATTTCTGAAAGCATCCCGCGAATATTATAATCTGCTATGCATATAAATTTGTGCAATACAGGCACGTTATCATTGACGAAAGGTCGTAATTTTGACAATCGCTTTTAGGTTCTGAGCGTAGCGTGGAATATTAAATTAGTTTTACTATAATGCATGTGTTATTTTTTTTAGATTCTAAGTGATGAAGGAATGCATTGGTTATTGTGTATTTTATTTTTCTATCCGTGAACAACTATCCTACCAGAAATCGAGCTCAGTCAAAGAACGACAAGATATCAGTTTTGTTGAATTTTGTATCTATTTTCCATTCTTATTCTTCTTCCGCGGCCTAATATAGGCCATCTGGGCTCTTCGTTGAAACTATCATGTGTCTACCGATACATTTTTCATATTTGTCGATTCTTCGCCGTTCATTATACCTTGCGCTCACAAATCATTTCCCTAACTCTGTCCACCTACATTTGTCTTGGACGTGCTAACAATGGCCGTATTTCCATTTCGTTGCATCTCAACAATTGTCTGTTATTTTGATTACCATAGCATATTATATTATCCTGTTCAGCTCATACTAATCATGTTCATCGTGTATTACTACGTTAGTTTCTCCGAACATTGTCCCAAGTTCAAAATTATCGTTCGGTAGTCGATTCCGTGTGTTAATCGATCCCTTTTTGGGTCAAACATTTTTCGTAAAACCTTACTTTCGAATACAGTTATTTTTTGATTTGCGGGCTTTGGCATTAGCCCACGTCTCATACGCATACTACAAAACGATTTAATAGTATTTCCGTTAAACGAGAAAAGTTTCGATTTAAAAACTAGTTAAAGGGTTTAGAAACATCGGTTTGCTCCTCACGACGCTCCGAAATTAATTGTTATGCAGTGCAGTCGTTACAAACAAAAAAAAAAATATATATATATCTGTGAGCAACGATTAATCATAACGAAAAAACGATTCTGAGCGGAATTCAGTTAATAGTGTTGCTTTGTTAACAGTATAATATATTACGCCATATTATGGCGAAATAATTTTATGTGCATCCTGTATTGTCTTTGATAATATTTTTTTAATATTGTACCTATTTTCCCGTTATTCCTACGTTTTTTCCTGGTTTCCCAATGCTTTTTCCCATTTATTGAGAAAAATCTTGAAAAATAAAAAAATAATCTCCTTAAAGTACTCCTTTTCTTTCAGAAAAAGTGCTATCATTGTAAATTGGAGTAAAAATGCTGATAGAAAAGTTGTCCACAGGAAAAAAAATAAAAAACAAACATCATTGTAAAATCAATACATTCCTCGCTTCACTCGGTATCTATGAAAATAATAATAATCATAATTGTAATAAATCACCAGTGAATAGAAAAATAGTAAACATTGCCTAACTCGAAACGTCTAAAAAATAAAATATATTGCGACAATGAGCGTACGTATAATATTCGTCGTCGTTTGCAGTATTTCAGTTTAAAAATGCATTTTATTGCGAGTTGTTACAAAATCTTTTGCAATAAAAACAAACACATAGCTAACATAGTTTGCGTTTTATTTTACAATAAAAACTATTTTCAAACGACCAAGAGTTATCTATAACCGTTTACTACGAGTGTATAATTATTACGGTGTACAGATATAATACGCAACATTAAAATTCGTTGCTTTACACTACTTTTGAGTGCCAATAAATTTTCTAGAGGAGGCATAATATATAATATTAAAGATCGTACAATTTCGCATTTTTTTTTCAAAAATGTAAATTTACGTAGAATCGTAAACGATTTAGAGTTATAGTGTTATTTAAATAATAACATGCGACTGCGATACGGTTTTTTAATTTTTAATATTGAAAATAATAACTTTAATCATATTGAATATAATATAATATATCGTTATGAAATAAAATCTACAAAATGTCATGGTTTTTATAATTCCAATTTACATTTCGTAAGAATAAATTTCGTTTTAAATGTTTCTATTTTTTTATTTTTTTTTTATGATAATAATTTCAAGTTCTTCGTTTCGAATGCCTGCAATGACACCTGCAATTAATTCATTTTTTTTTTTTTTAAATTGCGGACTAAATTCGTTAAAAAAATCTAGTGAAAAATTGAAAAAAATATAAAAAATAAACAACAATATTTTTCATGAAACTACAAAATACACGTAATCGTATATTTTAATGATAATTGCTCCTAACTATACAGTCTGCAGTCGATAATAATATTATAAATTATGAATGACCGTATCGGTGTCAACGCACCGAAACGTCGAACGGTCGTCAATACCTAATTTGTTCGAAACCTTAACATTCCAAAGCACATAAAATAATCATTATCGTACGCAGTTTAATCGTTTAGTACGTATAGAAACAACACGGCCATCATAATAGGTATTATGTTTGTTTTATGGTGAGCAGCGACTGTTTGGACGTGCGGTTTTCGGGCCTCTATAAAATCGGATGAATACAAATTCTACGGAAGTGTCTGAAAGAAAAATATCGAGACGGTTAATATTGTCGGTAGAAATGACAACGGCGAATATAGATTAACAACAGGAACACATAAATCAAAACAACCTATACGGCGACACAGATTTATGTGAGGCCTTAAATCTCAGTAGATGGGTATACAGGTTGAATCGGACGGGTAAATAAGAATTATTGTTATAATCGGACAGACCAAACACCAAGAGACCCACAGGACGACCGAAATGAGAGTGTCTGGAGTGAGTTAATAACGCGAGAGACGATGCAAATGTCTGAGATATTCATATGCATAATTGATATTTTCGAGTTGTTTAGTTTTTTATGCGGATAAAATTGTTTTCGGACGACCAGAAATGGCTGGGCGTTTCACTTGGGGTACGTCGTCATAATTTAAGTGTATAGGAAATTAATGGTAAAAAAGAAAAAGAAAAACATTCGAGCGTATGTTGTAGTTTTTTTGTTTTTTTCATACGCGTTCAAAGTTTAAACTGTTGACGAAAATCGTAAAAATCACGTCATTTCAAAACACGTACCATCGAATTTTGCTCAGAAACGCTTTCCGTCAGCAGTGGTTTATCGTTGCGTACAGATATTATACATTAAATGGCTTTGTGTATCCAAGACCTTCCCTACTTTCCACCTATGTAACGACGGTACATCCGTCCCGAGCGTGTGCAGTCATTATTGCGTGTTTGCCATTCCCCCGTTGAGAAATCCTAACAACATCACCGAACTACAGCGTTACATAATACGATAGGAACGATATATATTATTTATTTTAGGTCTCCCTTCCCCTAAAAAGAAAAAAAAAATATTCATGTATAAACTGTAGCGCAGAGGCATACTAATTATTTAAAAAAAATACACATCAAAAATATTGAATAGAACAAAAGTTATTTCAAGTGGCAAATCATCGTGGACACCCTATATACGTAGGTGCTAAAATGTATGCAATATTAATATTGAGTGTGTGACTCACAATATATTATGCCGTGTTCGTTTTACAGTAGGTACCCACTATTCGTAGCTGATTAGAACGTATCAATTATTATTATATTCATTATTATTGTAAAGATAAGAGTAGCTATACTGAGTTTTTTTTTTTTTTTTTTTACCCGTACTTTAAAAACGGATATATTATTAAGTATTTGGTGTGTTCGAATCGCAGGTCTTGTACCTACCTAAATTTGTTTTGTATTTTTAATATTTTTGTATATATGCTTATGTTCACATCATATCGAATTTATTTGTTCGGTTCGTTTAATCGTTTCCAATAAGCCGGAATCACGTACGACGTACCCGTCAGTTCGTTTTGTGCTAAACATTAAAATTGTATAAAAGTAATGTATAAAACGAAAGCCGGACATAATATTCACAACATTCACAAGCAATTTTCATTTCAAACGATGAAAACAATGCTGAACGGAGTAGTATTAGTCATGTATTTTTCTAGTGATAACCAAAGTGAAACAGAAATCAAATCATTTTTTAGAGAAACTGTTGAGAATCTAGAAATCATTTTCAAATAGTAGTACGTGCCACTGGGCGAAAAATCCGCATCATTTATTATTAAATACGATAATTTGGAGCGTTTTTGTTAAACTAAAAAGTGTTTTCTAAAGAAAAAACAAAAAACTATAAAGTTTAAAATTTTGGAAAAAGTTTTAGGAAATTCGAAATATTGTTTAATTAAAATACCATCTGGCGAAAAATCCGCATTCTTTAGGATACCGCATGAAAAAACGGGAGTAATTTTATTAAACGAAAAAGATCTTGAAAAACAAAAAACCAAAGTTCAACAAAACTAATATATACATCGTTAAACTCAAAGTCTAAAAATCCATGGAAAATATAACTGCAGAACTACTAATTTTGCGGTCGACAACAAATTAAATAATTTTAACGGTTTTAACTCGCGTATTTCATTATTTGTTTTTTTACTTAACTCAATATTATTTCCATTAGCCGTACTCCGGTGCACTATATAGGAAAACGTTTGGAAAATGTCGTAATCGTATTAAATATTATAAAAATAATATTTCTTTTACGACTATGCAATGTAATCAACAAGCGATATAATTTTTACAGTAGGTATATACCTAATCCATCGTAATTGTATATTATAATAATTACGACATTTTTTCATTGTTTTTTTTTTTTTTTTATATAAATATTAAAATATGTATTCGCGACGTTGAGAATTTTAAGACTCCGTATCAAAATAGGAAAAAAAAAAACACTATCGACAATGTAACTACGAACAATATAATACGAGTAGATAAGTACGTCTCGGAAGAGGTGTGCGTTTTTCCGCCTATTTTTATAGGTATACCTATCGAATTTAGCATCTTTTCAAAACTATATCAAAAGTAGGTATTATTATGAAAACCGTATAATTGTATTTTACTGTTTTATTGTTGCTGTTAAACTTATATTTTTTTCCTAATCTAATCTGTTTGTTTTACACATTTTTAGCATCATCGATTTGTATGTTATATAGTATTATCGAAAAAAAAAATAAAAAAGAGCTGATACTGGGGACGGGTCCAGCCACTGGTGTAGACGGAAAGTTGGGAAGGTAGGATACATAAGGTTATTTAATTTATATCTGTAAGCAACGATAAACCATACATAATTTGAAGTGTCGTAATTTTTTTTGCGAGTTTCTTTTATACGTTTACCTATATTTTCCCGGTTTTTCTCAATTATTACGAAAACCGCTTAGGAAATCGAAAAATTACCACCCACGTAAAATTTCAGAAAAGGTAATACACTTGAAAATCAGAGCAAGACTTCTGGTAGAAAAGCTGTTCACAGATGAAAAAAAAAAAAATACCGTCATTGTAAAACCAATAAATTCCTCGGTACGATCCGAATTTAAACTTGCGCGAGATGATAGTATGAGAAACATTGTAATTATTATTAGATTTTATGTAATAATAGAAGTTACACTACACGATTGTAGTTTTTATTTTTCTTTCAGAACGCAAAAGGCGTAGGCTTGGGAATTTTAAGGCGTAGGCTTGGGAATTTTTTTCTCGGCGAGCGGGTTGAGTATAAGATAAAAAAAAGTTGAGTATAAGATAAAAAAAANAATTATTATTAGATTTTATGTAATAATAGAAGTTACACTACACGATTGTAGTTTTTATTTTTCTTTCAGAACGCAAAAGGCGTAGGCTTGGGAATTTTTTTCTCGGCGAGCGGGTTGAGTATAAGAAAAAAAAAAAAAAAAAAACAAAACAAAACAAAACCGATCGATTATATTATATAAAACCTCCGTACACATTCCAATAACGCCGTTTTCCGTTTATGGTTCTATACTTTATGGTTCTACGCCATACTGGTTTGTCGGTCTTTTTTCTTTTCTTTTTTTATCAATAACACACTGCCCTACATAATATATAAATAATATACCGTGGATATATATACAGATGTACATACAAACATATATATTCATGTTATGCACTTTTATTCCATACGGCACGATGTTTATTCATAAGTTTTGCAGAAAAATACGAGAGTCGATGACGACGACGGCGGTACAGAAAAAAAAAAAAAATGAAAAAAAAGAGGCGAAACTCTCGCAAACCGCGACAATCGGGACGACGGATACCGATTAGGGATAGAAAAAAAAAATGACGAATCTTTTATACCGGGGCTTTTTTTATGTTCGTTATTTTTCGTATACCGTATACCGGGTAACCTTCTTTAACCGGTGAAAACCGCCGTCCGTGTATTCTAAAACAAGTTGCCAATCGTCAATACGCCGTCATCGGCCGACACTGACAGTATACCTTATGGTTTACAGTACAACCGTCAAAAATTATACCATGTTAGGTGTATTATTATTTTTTAATTTTTTTTTTTTAATTTTGAACGCCAAAAATAATTACCTACTGTAAATTGTTATTAATGGTTTAGTCGTTACCCACGAAAATAGACACTTGAGTTATTTACGAATTTCCGATTAACGAGTGGATGCTAATCGGTCCCATTAATATTGTTGTAATATTTATTAATAGAACCGCAACAGCCACTACGCTAATGCCATGATCATTATACCATCGAGTACGTCGTCCCGAACATATTGTGTCGCATGGAGTTTATTTTTATAATCGCATTATAGCGTACCCGCGATTCTATTCACATTTGAATATTTCGATGGCGAGATTGTGGTTTTTCGACGATGCAGGGGACGGCGAAACCATTATTGACCGTATAGCCGTGTAGGAAATCAGAATAATTTCGGTTTTTTTTTTTTTTTTTCTAACGCATTTTTATTTCGGCGCAATAAAATCGTCACCGGTACACGAAATATGCAACCGCAACGGGATATAACATCGCATAATGCCCCGTCGGACGAATCGTATCTGTTTCCATAAAAGCGTAGCGCGGAGTACCGCCTATGGCCGTCTTACGAACTTCGTTTCTGTTCGTTTTTAATTTTATCTGCGTACGGTTATTGAATACAGTTCAAAACTAAACCACCGCGAGTTCACCGACGCGCAGTTTGAAATTTAAAAGCCTCGAAAACATTATTTACTGTGAAACCGGCTACTATTGTACTGTTCATATTTTGTAGACCCGGAGCGTAGCGATGGGTGTATTTGGTTTTACAAGGATGTGTATTTTTTGTGTATACGTTTTGCGTTATTATTCTGTGTGCAACTTTTCTACCGGAATTGTTGCTTTGTGTAGCATCTTTTCCGAAAGAAAATTTTATCTACTCGGCAATTTAGAAATGCCATTTATCGATTTTCCAAGCGGTTTTCATAATAATCGGGGAAAAACGGGAAAATTCAGATACACAAGGATGTATCGCCCCGAACCGTTTTGCGTTAGCAACGGTTTATCGTTGCGTACAGATACAAATTGAATTCCCCTCTACATCCTGCCTTCCCAGATTCCCACCTACAACAGTAGTTATGGCCCATCCGTCGCGTGCATCGTGCAAAACATTATAATTTACGTTTTCTCGTTTTCCAACGCTACCTCGTACGTGTTCGTACACAATACCTAATTATTGATATCGGCCGCGGGGTGTACTAATTAACGTCGACGAATGCGACAGGAATAATTACGATACCCGAGGCTTATCGAGTTGCACAATAATATTACGCTATCGCGAATAGAAATAAAAAAAAAAAAAAAAAACGAGTGGCCATAAGCTTGGGACGCCGGCCATATGAGACTCCACCACAATGTCACCATTGTCCCGCAGCCATCGCTCCGGCGTTACAAACGACAAACGAAATAATAATATAAAAATTGTGTTATTGTGTTTGTATTTTTAAAACTGTCAGCGCAATTAAACATAATATATATATATATTAATATTAAAATACTGACCGCTCGACACGGAAATGTATTCAATGTGCGTTTTCGTCGGTAAGCATAGTAACAGCAGCAGTACAGCAGCAGCGATCAAGCACAACGAGCGCAACGGCCGCAATCCCCAGTCGACGGATATTTGTTAAATTTAATTTAAATTTCGAGAAAATCGCCGTAGACTGGTGGTTTTTTTTTTCTTCTGCGATTTCACTAATAGAGGTTAGGTATACGCGCGTAATACGATCGGAACTCTGGGGAAGTAAAAAAAAAATTGTGTGCGCGGTTCGCGGCTGTGGCCATGCGCACTGAACGACTAGCACTGAACAATAAAAATATTATTTGTGTTTACTACGCGCGTTCACTCTCTGGCACATGGGCTGGCGATAAAACCGCTTTAAATACCCGTTCCCTACTGTTTTTTTTTTTTTTTTTTTTTATACTCGTACGCATAATAGTCGTCGACGACCAAATGACATTCGAGTTGAGTTGTATGGAACATACAGAAAGAGAGGGAGAGAATGAGAGAAAAATCCACTGAATACAGCGTGTGTTTTGTTCGACTGTGACGCGAAGTACTTGGATTGAAAAGGTATTTTTCTTTTTTCGTTTTTTTCCAGACTGATCGGGTCCCCTGTCTCACTTCGGTTTTCACTAATTAAATCAGAAAAATCGAACACTCGTTACAACTATTAATATACGATTGCTTATCACGGGAGCAAGAAGTGTTGCGATTTCCAGTACCCCCTCCCCCTACCCACCAAAAATAATGAAAATTATTCGCTAAAATTTTTTTTAAAACGATACGAGCGTTGAATCGCCCGTAATTAACCACTATTCAAAAAACAAAAATAAATAAATAAAATAAAAATGACTGGTATTTTTTTGGATAAATTAATTAGATATTACCTATTATATTTCACAACGTAGTTTTGTGTTGCTCTTCTTAAATGCTTGAAAAGAAAAAATAAATAATCGTGATTACGGTTTCAAAATTGTTATATTTCCATTAAAGCAACTTAACATGATGAATCTTTTGTCACAGTTTTAAATCATTTTTGAGAAGCTAAAATATATTCACCATCAAATAAATCAAATAAAAACTAAAAAAAAAAAACCTTGGCGATTTCAAATGGCTATAAATAACTCGAAAATTTGGCAAAATATTTTTGAAATCGTACCATATCTAGTAGAAAAAACTCATATAAATATTAAATAAACAGATTTCAGATTTCTACGGTTTTTAACTGAATTACGAAAAAAAAAACATATTTTGAAGAACAAAAACCGTTATCGCGTAAATGTTCTAGGTTTTTTCTGTATCATTAAAGGAAACTTCAAAGAAAAATTTGTATTTTTATTGGACCAATATCTACGGTTCAAACCAAAATACGCAAAATTCGTACTATAGTGTATATTATTGTTAAGATTTTGAAACAATATGAATATTATGCGAATAATTCACATTATTATAATTTCGCTTAATTTTCATTCGTAATTAATTGTTAATAATTACGGTGGGTCGGACCCTAAACCTGTAAAATATCTGCAGTGGACAACATCCCTAGACTGTGATAAATTAATAAATAAAATAAAAATCGTCTAAGTGTAAAACTCATAACTGTATGTGTTCCGGAACAAAGTGTTCGGGCGAATTTATAATATACAACGTCATAATCAGAAGCAATTGCACGCGGTGGGAATAGTAAAACAAGTTTTTTTTTTTTCGCAATAAGCGTTCTACCTCGTTCGTAGTAAGTACCCATATAGTTTTTAAGTCCGAAACGAGGACCGGACCAGTGTTGATTTTTTGCTAAAAGTGTATTCCGTTATAATTACTGTGAATGACACAGAACATAATGTACAATACGCCGTTTAGTGTGATGCTCGTTGACTTTATCGTTCAAATTTATATCGTGATTACTTGCAATATCTATATAAGTGATGTTGTTAACAACCACCGCGGTAACAATATACGGTAAAAAGACAGATTCAATAGTCATCGAGGCCTGAATGAATGTCCTCGAATTAAACGGCCGCTGCCGTCCGTTTTAAACAATTACAAAAACAGACGGTACAATATTGTAGCAGTTAGTGTTATCTGGTATAATATTTTTATCTATATCTGTGACTTAATTTCGCGCCGAGAGAAAAGGATAATAATAGCATTATTATTCGAGTGCGTTCAATTGAATATCGTGCCGTCTATCTGTAGTCTGTTCGTACCATACAAATGGAACGTTGTTCAATGTTTTATCGTCTGTACACTCGAAAACTAAAAGTAGAGTTGTCAGGCGTGTATTAATTTCGATAGAACGACAGTATAATACAATTGTTGAGTGGCATATTTTACAAAATTAAATCGGCGGTATTCGATCAATGAAAACGTAAATACTACATAATATTATCATACACGTTTTACGCGCAACAATGCGTATCTAATGCAAAATTCTGTTGGTCTACGCGTTGATAGGTAAGAGCAGTGGCGTCGTTTCAGTTTTTGAGAGCAGAAGGCAAAAGATTTGACCAGTCCATAATAAAACAGATCCACTCGCTAATTCATCTGTCACAATATTACTTTTTTACCTCAATACAGGTATCCTTACTGTCATAGGCATGCATAACCCATTTTTTTGAGGGACGGCAATAACTAAATAATAAATATATATGTAAACGTATACCTAAATATATTACTTATTAGCTACTACATGAAGATTTAATTTGAGGTGAATTTAACCCCAATTTATGTTCATACGTATGGATTATACATGTATTTTCAAAAAATATACCCATGTCATCATGGAAATGATCATAGAACAAATAAAATAAGAACACACACTCAACATACAAAAATGTACATAGACTCTTATGAGAACCCGGTAATTTCAGCTAAAGTGCAATCAATGTTCACATAAAGTATTTTGTAGTTGTATTTAAGTATTACAAACAAATATTTTATACAGTTATCACACTCATCATAGTTATTATCACAAACAGATCTTGAAAAACTGTAGCTGAAAGAGGCCGTAGGCAACATAAATCATGTATTATGTTTGCAATCTTGTGGCCCAAAACTAACCCATACCCGGCCCAATAGAGGTCCGATTTTGGCGAGGAGATGGGAAAATGCGTTCCCTGCCCCACCCCAAATGACGTCACTGGGTAAGATATTGGGGTAGTAAACGACACAGAGAGACAGCGTCCGTATACGATGGATATTGCAAATCGTAGACGACACGACAGTTTAGAGTGAATTTCGATAGAGCCGTTTTGCGAGAGTACGACGTGACTTTCAAACAGAACGACAGTGTAACCATCTAGCGACGGTCATTGATATTAACTATCGTGCACCCATGACAGTGTGATAGACGCTTGCTCGGGAAGTTCGGCAGTTATTACTGCGTGACGACGATAACATTCTACTATTGCGGTTACGGATTTCGCAACTATCACGGCGGAAACTATATCACCGTGCGGACACCAAGCTTAAATAATACAACTGCACATATTCCCAACTTTGATTTAAAAAGTGCACTGTAGTAATTATTTCCGTTCAAAACAAAACACGGCCTGTATAGATAATAATCAAGATATTTAATATAATTATATTAAACTTCAGAACGTGCAAATACGCTTGGGATTTATTTTTTTCAATATTGCGATCTTAGGTACGAAATATAGCCGGTATTAAAAACGGAAGCAAATGCGAAAGAGACGTCGAGAATATCAATGAGATGACTCGGAGAAGTTTCCGCCGGGTCAAAAGTCTGGCTAGAATCGAAAACCGGGAACATAATATATCAAATTAAACGCGAGCGATTGAGTATTCTGGATGGGTAACAGAAACTTTTCAAGTCTAAGATGATAATTTTACAACGTACGAAATAATATTATTATTAAAAGTAAAAATGAAATTACTATTTTCTCCGTATTTTCTCTCGAGTTTAACGATATTGTACATTATTTTAAGATCATTGATACTGAAATATTATTTTTACGAACACTCGTGTATCTATGTACAGAGCGAGGAACGTATTGGTTTTACTATGACGTGTGTTTATATTTCATTTTTATTTTGTCCGTTTGTGTACTAATTTTCTCCAAAAAATCTTGTTTCGATCAAAAGACGACTAGAGAAATTTTTGAAACATTTCAGATTTAATTTGTGTGTTGAGAATATCCTTTTTTAAATTCACGTGTTGTTTTCAAAGGGGATTAAGCCGAAGAAAAATGTAGGAGCGTGTTTCATTTTCAATAATGTCTCGTTGCAAACAGATACAAATTGAATAACTTCATGAATCTTACCACCGGCCTAATTTTTCAGCTTTAACAGTAGCACACCTGTGCTACTGTATCGGCTCTTTTTTTTTTAAACAATAAAGATTAATTCGGATTTGGATCGAAACAAAATATAATCAATTAAGGTACACAATTTTTTTACAACGCATAAATCAGAATGGCGTCTCAATTAAAAACAAATCGTCGATCACAGCGTTTCTGTTTATTCTGAAGACAATCAAACAAGTCGAAAAACAGCAAAGAGAATGTCTGTTTGTGTGATAGAAAGAGAGAGAAGCGAAATCTTTTGCGTATACCTATACCGCGAAAACCGCGTTCGGCTTTTGCGGTTTCGCTAATCATTATTATCGGATAACATTCTAGTACTGGTATTTGCTGTTGTTTATGGTTTAAGAAAAGAAATAATTTCACATAGAATCGTGTCGTGAGAACAACGACGGTATGTGATCTACGGGTTGGTCGTTGGTAAAAAAAAAAAAAAAGAAAGACAAATTGAAAATATTCAAATGTGGTAGACATAGTAATAGTTAGGTATCAGGATAAAAGAGCTAATTCGATTTTTGGGAATATTTTTGCTTTTTCAGGAGGAGAAAAGGGCCATTATGTCTTCAATAAAACTGATAACAAAACTATAAAAATGGCGTTTATTACGTTTGTCCGTCGTCTCGTGTCGATCCGGGGTAATAAAAACTTAAAATGACCTAAGCCGTTTTTACCAATTCTACATTAATATTGCATTTAACAGTATCTGATCAGTTAATAATAAAACAATCAAAAGCTTAAGGCTTAAGGGAATTTTTTTCGAAATTTTCTATATAACTCTAAGATCGTTTTCCTCTTACGCCCAGAGCAGGGGCGTATACGGGAATGAAGAGGACGAGGGTGTCGTATTCCTCCTTTCCTTGAACTTAATAGTTTCTTTTTTTTTTGTTCAAATAACTCCTTAACTTTTCACAAATTTCCTGTGATTATTGTAATTTTTGATATCTGAAGGCAACATCCAACAAAAATCCGTTACTCAATTTACTTGTTTTCTACTGATATTTTGGTATGACATAATATAACGGTGTATTATTTTGAATAACAGATGTTTTGATTTAAAGGATTAGGCACCAATTTCTACGCGGAAACACGTGGTTTCGTACCTATAATTCGATCTCCCACTCCCTATATGAAAATTCTGAGCTCGCACACTTACCCTGATCAGCCTGTTGGTGTTGTGTTTCGTTCGGAATGTCGGCGGCATGTACTGTTCCATGCGTTCGGAGACGCCAAACGGGTCGATTTCCAATTCGGGGTTCTTGTACGTTTTGAACGAAAAACACCAGCCAAACGCGTTCCTAACCAACTCTCTCAGATTGTTGGATGACGGCGATTCTTCCAAGTTTTCCATCGTTGGTATGTTAACGGCCAACACCTCGGCGATATCCTCGTCGTTGCCATCCGTAATCGACGGAGACTTCTTATCGACATCCGATTTGTCACCGCTGCCGCTGTTGCCGAGCAGCGACTGCCTTTCGCCGTCCTCCTCGGTTATCGGATGCAACACCGAGTCCTGGCTGTCGGACGATATCTTCAGTAAGCTCGGGCTTAGCCCGCCCTCGATCCGGAACTGTAAATTGGCCAGCGAGACCAGAGAGTCGCTGTCGCAGCGCAAAGTGCCGTCGATCACGGCCCTATACATCTGTACACAAGACACGATAAAAACCATTAAAACATTACGACATAATAATACAGTTCAAAAGCGGACGGGCACACAATAATACGATCGATTTCGATCGAATCGAGTCGAATACAAACATAACATATACAAACATATCATAATGTAGTTTGAAGACGTTAAAATTTACTCGGTTCGGTTAAACAAATAAAAATCAACCGCTGCGTGCTTTTTTTAAAAGTTTTAAGATGTAATATTATTTTTATGGGCGCAGACCGTGTTAGATAGGTATACGATTAGTATGTGATTTGAGTGGAGAATATTGCTAAACGAGTATTTCGGGCGTACAAGAATATTATACTCATGACGTTTTATTTATGTTTTAATTGTCAACAGATAAAGATAACATATAACCATACTGTTATCAATGGTCTTAAGTACCTATATTTACGATACGTATTATGCAGTAGATTATCTATAATATCGAACATTACCGCAGTTTGAATACTACTATTAATCACTGCTAATATTGTTAATCGATGTTTAATATTTTCGGAGGCTTTTATTTTCAGACTAGTAGGGATACACGACGGTGTGCGCTAAACCTTTGTCCTTTTTTTCGAACCTCTAAAATTAAGTTTGGAAGAAAACCATTTAAAGAACACCAGACACGGCGGATTAGAATATTTGAACGCGTTTTCAAATATCGAAAAACACGACTGACGATCGTTCGTTTTTCGACCGGTCGCCCGCAGAACGTTTATGTGAACGATAAATTGTAAAAAAATGGCAAGTTAATACGACTAATATTGTAAACTATAGTCGAGTTTATACAGTTAACGATAAAAATAATCAACTACGACGGTTGAGTAAAAAAGTTTTTTTGAAAAAAAAAGAAACTGACTGTTTTGTTTAACTGGATTTAAAATTATTAATTATAGTTTAGTTTATGTGCGTATATGAAAGTGCGGACCGATGGAAAGTTTTTTTTTTGTTTCAAAGATATATACATATATATACGCGGAGGATTACCCCCGGGGATTGTTTTCAATAGTTTTTGTAACATTTCGGCCAAAAAGGGTCAGAACCGAGGGGGGGGGGAGGATTAAAATAATAATATTTATCGCGTAAGCGCGTATTTGCGTCGAAAATAAATAATATGTATTCGTCCGTAAACCTTCCGATAATAATACATTATTTAAATAATCTCTGTCCGAATCGTAGGTGCCTATAGGCATATAGAATTTTAATTAGATTTTTGCGTTTTACTATTAAAAAAAAAAATCATAAATAAATTCTAGTAAATCGGTTTACACATTTTAATGTATATCGCCGCTGCGGTGCAAAAAGTGACCAGATTTATATTTAAATTTAAATTTTAGATAATCGAGAGGGTGTCACGAATTACGTATTTATTTTCAACCTCGTTTACCCGAATTCTGTCACTGATATTTTTTGAGTGTTTCTTTTTTTTTTTTTTTTTAATTTGGCACAATTAAAAATTCTCTAAAAGAGAATAGAATTAAAAATAACCGAATACGTTTCACTTGTGTCCGGCGCACAAATCCTGACCGAAATTTTTCACGCCAATATTTTTTTTCCCAACAAAAACAAAAAAAACCCGATAAACTCAAGAGACGGGATGACTGTCAATACGACATGTCCGCCGCACACACTATACGGGTAAATTTAATGTGTCTCCGTTGAAAAAAAAAATAATAATAACAATAATTGTTTACCATATAAACGTTAAACTTAAAATGGAAATCTGTGTACGCGTATCAATAACCCACAACAACTATATATGGCGGTGTCCGTCTGGCGGTCAGTCGGCGAGAACGAGTCTTGGATAAAAAGAAAATAATAATAATAATAATAATAAAACACACTTATTTATTGCGAGATCGATAATAATGTGTGGTCAACTATGGGTACGACTTTTGCACCGAACCAGTAAAAAATAAAATAATAATAATAATAATAATAATAATATTCTTCTTCGCACGGCGGCCGTCCGGCGTACAATTAGACGTCAGACGTGCTTGTAACCGTGGATTGATTTTCATAGCAATACGCGATAATATTGTAAGTAGGGTTGTAAATTTAATGCAATGAAAAACCTTGAAAATGCACGCACAAAAAATGTGATAAAATATGCATTTAAAGTCTCAACAAATGCAATATAAAATGCACTTAAAATTGTTTTTAATTTAATTTTTATATTTATTTTGAAATAATTAGTAATTATTGATATTAGTATATTATATACATAACACTTGGTTTATTTAATCAAAACAATTTATTTAATCAAAACAATTTATTTAAAAAAAAATTGTAAAATGCGGCTTAATGTGTGCAATTTTATAAAATAAAAATTCAACCCATATACAGTTTGTGTAACACACAAAGTATGCATGTAAAGATGTTAATTGTCGGAATTTAATTATAAATGCCGTAAAATAAACTAAAACGAAATTTATAACTTAAATAGTCCAAAAAATGATCATAAAAATTACAAACGCCAAAAAAATTCAAAATAAAAGTTTCATGAATGAATACAAATTCATTCAAACAACAATGTTCCGTAATTCAAATTATGTACTTAGAAAGATACGTTTCACAATCAGCTAAAAAAAAAAAAAATGCACTTGCCTACAAATACACAGTCCTAATTATAAGCATACGTGTTGAAATATTTTGTTCTGTTGTGTTATTCGCGAATTTTTCAAATTTTAGATGCTAAACGAAGCTAGGAATGTGTTTGTTTTACAATGATGTTTATTTTATTATGTATTTTGTTTTATCTGCGAACAACTATTCTACCAGAAATCTTGCTCCGAAAAAAAAAAAAATTTTGTTTGGGTGGTTATTTAAAACGGTCATTCTTTTTGATTTTCCACACGGTTTTCATAATAATTGAGTGAAACCGGAGGAAAACAGGAAAATTTACGAAATTAATTATTTTCGATTTTGTTTTTTCTCGTGATTCGGTTACAAACTAAAGAGACTTGAAATTTGAATTGATAAATTGTATTTGTTTGTTTTAGACGTGGTAAAATTTTCAAAGCCTTTTAGCAGTTTTTGGGCTATTTATATAGGAATTTTAATTTTGCGAGTTTTATATGTAATTTTTATTCGGTAGGTACTCTGTGGGTAAAATTGTTAGACCAAACAGAAATGCTTGAAAATTGAACAGAAGGTTCATAATAAGTCGTACTTTTTGATAAAAAAAAAAAAAAAATTAAGTGTGATGTATAATTTTATTTTTTATACGAATTTATTAATATCAAATTTTGACGAAAATCGTAAATATCACGGTCATTCGAAACATGTTGTGTAACCGAACTTCGCTTAGAATCGTTTTTCGTTATCGCTAACTGTTGCATACGTATATACATTTTATTCCCCTCTATATCCTACCTCCCCAACTTCTCACCTACAACAGTGACTCACCCATCGTGCGAAGTATGTCTGTCATTTTTTTTTTCAAAATATTAAAACGCGTACGCGTTTCTTAATCCGTTTGGAATCAATATATTATTGTATTGTTACGAGGCGAGTGTACAACAATACAATATTGTGTACGAATTAATAAAAAAAATAATAATAATAATGATAACGTTTGAATATTGCGAAACTTTTTTTTTCTTTTAATATAATTTTATAGGAGAAACCTGGGTAAGCGGATTAGCCGGGTGTCGATGACGAATTGATAATAACTTTATTGCGCGTATAGATCGTATCGGATTTTAATATTTTACCGGAAACCAAATAGAATAATGTTAGGAACGGCTGTTTTGCCGATTAGAATCGTTTCTGATAAAGAAATATGATTTTATTTCTGTAGCCGTCACACGCAAGTTGATAATTGTTTCGACCTTTCTCAAATAAGAATTAAATAAGAAAAAAAAAAAAAATGACAAGTGAAATCTATTGCAATTTACAATTAAACACAATGGACGTAAGCTTTATTTTCGTGCGAAATTTACGTCTATTACACAAGTCTATACGACTCGAGTACTCAAGACTCGAGTACGTGTCTATAATTGAAAACTATCTGCCGGGTTAAGCTAACGCGTGTTAGATGACATATTATTATGGATATCTGACAATGTATACAAAATGATCGATATTAATTGAATATATTACACAATGATTCGACTGAGTAGATGGACCGGTTTGTTTTTAACTGTATGTTATGAAAAGTATTTTAATATCAGTTAGTTGTAAGATTTCAAAATTTGTATAGTGGATTCCATTGGTCATGTTTCGCTAGTCAAAGGACAATGTATCGGGGCGTATATGGGAAATATTATATGACGAATTTCGATTCGTTTTAATTAAACGGTTTTTTAACCGGTCGAAACAGAATTCTGACTTGTGTTTCGTAACAATCTTGAGACATGTCAAAACGTATTATGCGTGTAAGATTTACATGTTTATTTCAAAACGAATACAACTTATCCGCGGGTTTCGCTCAGTTGTCGTAGTAATCAAATGAAAGACCAACAAGCGTCGCAGGGAAAGAAGGTGTTTTTCCCTAAGTGGTTCGGCAGAGTAAAACCTCTCTACATTTACGTAGACTACGGTATTTTTTAATCTGCTTGATACCATACAACTAACAAGCAGTACAGTGGAAAACATGTAATGTATATTTTATCACATGTATATTAATAGGAAAATAAGTTGTTTAAATAATTTAAACTAAAACGTGGTAATGGTTACTGATAAAATATTGAAAAGATGGTTTACACAACTCATATAGATATATGAAAAGAAAAAAAAATATAGATACGCGTAAACAAAGAAAAAAACAAGAACAAAAGGCGCCTATATGGAATTGGTAACTCATTCAACAATGTAAATTGCTAGCAATAATGTTAGTAACACGCAATGAAAATTATTGTTTTAGTTACTAATTTGCGGTCTCGTTGATAAAGAGAGTTCGGAGACCTTCTTAACCTTAGCTATAGCTTAAAAAATATCGATGGGGAATACGCAAATTCTGGTAAATAACACCGAAACGTAAAGTAAAATCATAAATCCCGATTAAAACTTTTTTTTTTTTTTTTGATAAATCGACTTCGATATTATAATTTTAACTTTTATCTACGAATGAAAACAAAAAAATCAAATTGAAAATAATACAATCATTAATTCCGTAAACTTTCCCGTTCCTTTTTACTTATTGTTCTGGTCTTGGTCAATTATCAAAAAAAAAAAAAATACTAGGGAAATACCTCACTCCGCTCCAAATATAATGTAATAAAAAGCAAAAAATAATATTATAACAGAAAAACGCTCAGAATTTAAAATCGTGACTATGGATTTTCGGGATTTTCATATTGCCATATCATAATAACAGTATGAGTCGTTTTATCGTTGTATCAAGCATTTATTTTGCTTTCGATGGCTAAAAAAAAACAACAGTGTGTAAATAACCGAATACCAAATTTGTATTGCGAGCAGCGAAAATGAACGGCAGGAACAGCGGTTGTTCAGTAAAAATTAGAAAACAGTGTACCAGGAGTTCATGTGGTACAACGTCGATGCACCGCCGCACTCTTCAGTGTATTGTAGGCCCGCGGTGAGTAGCGACGGCGGCGGCAATTTCTGTATTAAGTTATTGATGGTCGGGCGAGAAGCGGAGGTGGAGAACCGAAATCGAAAATAATAAAACCAATAATACCGTATACTTTCCGTTATGTACTACGCATTTGGATTCTAAGCGAAGCGATAATTGTGTCGGTTTTACGATGATTATTTTGTTTATACCGTGACAAAAATACCTACCAGAAAACTTGATAAAACTTGTAAGCGTGGCGCACAACAATTTTGTCTGGACGATACTTAGGAGAGGTCATTTTTTGATTTTCTAAGCGGTTTTCATAGTATCCGCGAAAATCCGGGATAAAGCGTAAGAAAAACGAGAAAATTTACAAAAATAATGATTTTACTATTTTTGAATTTTGTTTTTTTTTGATTAATTCAGTTAAAAGTATTATTAGAGACTTGAAATTTAGATAGAAAATTTACATATGTATTTTCTAGATGAGGTAAAATTTTCCGACTATTTATCCACACAATTTGATAATACCCTACATATATTGGTAGTACTTCCCAAAAAAAAAAAAAAAAACTACAACAAAAAAATATGAGCAAAATATTTTAAATTTTTAAATTTTACAAAAGACCCTTTACCATTTTTCAATTAAAGCGAGTTTCTTGTCCGAAAAGTTGTTTATAGAAAAAAAAAAAAAAAAAAACATCATAGTGGTAAGACAATAGTAAAATGCTCAGAATTTAAAACTGTTACTACGGATTTTCGATATTTTCATATGCTACATCATATTTTATTATAGATCGTTATATTATTAATTATTATTAGTACTATTATCATTGTTATTGTTATTAATATCGATTCATTGTATTTATTACGTTATATTGATCATTTATTTGGTTTTAAGAATACAAATTGAAACAGCAGAAGAAAAAACATAACATTCGACATAAACCATAACCGTACAAATTATTTTTGAATACCGAACAGCAGCAGTAGCAACAAAAAGCAATGAGAAAAATGATAAATTATTCGTAAAAAAAAAATTTTAAATAAAATCCGACATAGTTGTAACCATTCTGTAAAATTCTTTAAAATTCTATGTAAAATGTATTTATCGTTATTTTTACATCTTTTTCACGTCTCGCTCAGTTATTAAAGTAATTAAATACACGGGATAGGTTAAAAAACAACTTTCTTATTAACCAACTAGATTCAAAATTCAACAAAAAAGGTCCTTTGCGTTTTTTGATTAGAGCTATATTTACTGTAGAAAACACGGACCGTAAAAATTAGATTTGACTACGATCGACAAGGAGCAACAAAATGAAGAGTTGGAAAGGACAACCGAGCAGGTTGAAAAATGATTTTTGGGTACCAGGAGTGCATGTGGTACGACGTCGATGCACCGCAACACTCTTTGGTGTATTGCAGACGGTGTGTGGCAGTTTCTGTATTATATTGTGTATCATTGTAGTCGGATGAGTACCGAGGAGGGCCAAAATCGAAAATAATAAATCCAATGCGGTAAACATTTCCTTATTTCCTACATTTTTTCCGGTTTTTTTTCCCCCAATTATATAAAAAAAAACTTGTGTAGAAATGAAAACACGAATACCTATTTCTTACGAGACCAACTGGATCTATAATTCAACAAACAAGATATTTAGTCGTTTTCTGTTTGGGAAGATTGAGTATTTCTCGTAGAAAACAAGAAACGTATAAATTTTAAATAAATAAATTATAACGCCGTAAATTTGACAGTTCATTTTACGGTTTTTTCCGGTTTTCTGGTTTTTTCAAACTGTTCACAAAATTACAGTGAGAAATCAAAATACGAATAACTTAATCATGAACCAGATTAAAAATGCAACAAAAAAAGGTCTCTTGTCATTTTTCTATTGAAGTAATATTCATGGTACGAAATATAAGCTATTTAGTTTTAAAAAAATGAAACCCCTGTGTCGTAATTTGAAAAAAAAAAATCGTATATTTCGGTTGTTTTTGTATTTTGAAAAAATACTTTGAAAATCGAAAACCGACTTCCTATGACAATGGGAACATATTAAAAAGTATAAAATCTATCTCATGTCATTTTCGGATTAGAGTAATATTTCTGGTAGAAAAAATTGTGTAATCATAATAAAAACAATGAAAACTGTAACGCCGTGTCTTGACGTAGTATACATTCGCCAATTTACCTATAATTTTCTTTCGGGTTTCTTCCAATTATTTCGAAAACCCCTCGGAAAATCGAAAAATTACCCCCTCAAACCACCGACTAGAGAAAATTACCTTTCAGAAAAGGTGCAATGGCCTATACTTCGAAGCAAGTTTTTTAACTAATTCAAGTCGACAATATTTCAATGCGTATAATCCGAAATACTTTTATTGGTTAAAAAAACAAACGCACTTGTTATTTTTTTCAAATCGATAGTAATCAAACGGACACGTGCGCGTGTACAATCTATTATAGGTATGATGTATACGAACCGGACAAAAATTATTATAAAAATAAACCGTTATTGGAGTTCAAACAATCGAGTATTTTTTTTGTACCATATACGAGGATATATTCCGCGTTATAGCGTGTCAGTAATTTTATCGGCCCGGTGTTAGAAAACAGACACAGACTATTTTCGACTATTTTTAAATCAATAGTTATCATGTCTATGTTGTGTATAATACTTGCCTACAGTTTCCCGGACAAAAAATACCACGTAAACTGTACAAGAGTATTTTTATACTCGAGTTGATTTACAACTGAAATCGCCGTTTAGAGCGGGCCGTAGATTGAACATATCGAAACAAATAGGTAATTTACGGGCATTTCCTAATGGATATTCTTGGACGAGTATATTTTTATCACTCAGAATTACTCTCAATCGGCCGCTAACGGAAACCAATAAAAATTATTTTAACGGAAATAAATATACAATTTCTTTTTTTTTTTGTAATAAACTATACGGTCGTGTTTTTTTTTTTTACTTCGTACAATAAAAACATGTTATACATTCGATTCGACTCATTTAGGCCACTCAAGGTATCTACACGATCAGTAGTTATTTATGAGTAACCCAAAACAGGTCAGCAGATTCATTCAGTAGTGACGTTATACAAGCATCGGAAAATCATTTTATGATTAAATAGTCGTAAGTATAATAATTAGAACATGTCCAATATTTAAACATTTCAAAATGTCTTTTTAAAACACTATTTTAATTTATTAACATTAGTAATAATCCTATTTTTCTTCTCTGGTTTCTAGGCCTCTTAGGACCGTCCTTCCTCGCACATTGTCCTCTACACTTTTTTACCCTTGGCTTTTTTTTTCAGTTCAAATATTCGACAAGTAATTCTACATTCGGTTTTATCCGTCCCATCTTATTTTTTTTGACCTGTCTAACCTAACCCCGCACGGATTCTGTTTCATCGTCGCTTTTTATTAGAACATTCTGACTCCTACTAACATGTCCCGCTTATCAAGCAAATCTACCCACTAATACTTAAACTTCGAAGCAAATTCTCTTCCTCCGTATCCACTCACTACTTTATTACATAGATATAAATAGTATCTCTATCCTTGCAGGTTGGCCCATAGGTTTTCGGCGATATTTTTCTTATCGAAACTTTTTCTCGTCTAATTTCCATGTAGATAGAATAAGTCATAATATTTATTATATTATATACTCTAGATAAATTGAAAATATGCTTGAATTGAAGAAATATGTATAGAATATTTCAAACGTCATTCGCATTGTTGTTATTCTACCATAAAAAAATTAAATATATCGAATATTATACATTTTGTTTTTTCTTTTTTTGAAAACGTCCAGAATCCGAACTGCTTAATAAGTATATAGGTGACCTACATTAGAATTTTAAACAAATTAAATGGCACAATAAATGTCATATCTATAGATTGGTATTGTGCATTTAAATATACCGTATCATCGGGAACATGTAGCGGTAAAACAAATGTATATGTTAAAAAAAAAAAATACACGAAGAAAAATAATAATACAATAATATGTTACCTCTTCGTATTGCATGTTTACGTCCAAGACTTCTTCGTCGTTCACCGAATATTCGGTGACTTCAGTGGCCTAGAAAAAAACAAAAAAAAAAAAAAACCAATAAAAACAATAAATAACGAACGGCGTACTGTTATACGCATATATAGTTATCATAATATTGGAAAAAATGTCGGATAGAATTTCACAACAGAGAATATTATAAATCGAAAACTGTAATAAGACAGTAAATTTTATAGTGTAATAGCAGTAGTGGATAGTAGTAGTAGTAGTAGTAGTAATAACAGTAAGTATCTAAACAGTATGACCCAAATACCCAATACCTACTGCCTATATAATTATTAAAATCGCGGTTAGTCTTTATAATGTTACGTTTAACAGGGCAGAGTTTCGTTTCAATGAAATATTAATTATATTTTTATTTTATATAATATCACGGTGGTTTATAATTAAGCGCGTTCGCCCCATCTTTACGGGTAAATTTTGCGCGCATTCAAATTCTGGTTTACGGAATTTCCAAGTGCAGCCAAAGCCGATATATTCGAATACGTAGATTCTTCACGATATTTAGGAGCGCCCTGTGACGATACCAACATTAGTTTTTTTCAAATGAGAACGTGTTTCATTTTTCAATTCTACAAATAGATGGTGCATCAGTTGAAATAAATGTCGGTGTAGACATTTGTGATTTCCGTTAACTTGTTGACGAGATATTCCGATTTTGAGTGTAAGTAGAGGGATACAGGGAGAGTAGTGGAGTACAGTTTGTGTAGCGGTACAGCGTTTGAATAGTGCTCCGCTACTCTCTCCCCCTCCGTAAACTTAAAACTGCAATGTCCCGTAAACGCGTTGACGGAAATCAAAAATTTTAACAATGAAATTTATTTAAACCAATACTCCATCTATTTATGGAATTTCCAATCTAGGTTCTCTTATGGAAAGCCACAGGGTACCTCTTTAAATGCCGTGAAAAATCTAAGTATTCCAAATTATCGGCTTTAACTGCACTTAAAAATTCTAAAAACTAGAATTTGGATGCATACAAAATGTAACCGTAGAAAAAGAGTGAGCATGCTTAATAAATCACACTGTATACAGTTACGTTAATTGTGCGATTATTATAATTTTAAAATTAACCTTCTGAAATTAATAGTAAGAAGCGAATAAAATATGTATATTATAATATGATTTATGTTTTTCACCAAAACGCCCAATCTAACAACAACATTGAAAATAATTATTATGAAATTATATTATACATGGCTGTTTTAACTTTGCCGGGTTAATTATTTGTTAATTGAAAACGAATTAATGAGTGTCCACATTAAAAGTTATTAGTGTTATTATATTATAATTATTATAAACGAATCGAGTTAAAAGTTAATCTGTACATTTAATTATCCTATTAACATCAGTCGAGTTAATTTGTTTTTGTTAAATTTTAATTTCTCAAATTTAGAATTTGTCACTTTGTATGAAAAGTATGAGAACGATCATTGTTAAACGTTATAGCCGTTTATTCTGGGAGCATACCCACTCGGAACTCCGCACTCAAAGTCGAGTAAAATAAAAAAAAAAAAAAATGATCACATCTATACAAAGGTAGGTATTGCCTATATTCAAATAGATTGATCGTTTAACAACGTTGTGTTATAATTCGAAATTAACTCGTCGCCTATTAAATCAATATACAATAATTACAGGTTAACCGCCAATAAGTTTACAGTCGAATTGATTGAACTCTTAACATTAAATTTCATCAACGCTCGTCCTTGACATTTAATATAGCGCAGTAATGGTTACACTGTAATCGATATAGGCACTATCAACAGAATAACATTATGTTTACAAAAAACTTACAAGTTCGTTGAATTCGTTAACCATCGCATCACACCACTCGGAATATTCTCCTCCTATTCTGTTAACGACACGTAGGAATTCTTTCAATTCAATGGACACCGGGTGCTTTTCGCTGAGTTCGAATTTTGAAGTTTTAATCCACGTCTGAAATAAAATTATAACAATATATAAAATGTAAACACGTATGATCAGGACCAAAAATAATATACTAATACACGTATATAATTTTAATAATAATTATAATAATTTTATAATTTTAATATCTAGCTTTTATTTTCGCACACTGTTCTGAACATATTGTTTGTAATAATTTTTTTTTCTCTTTTTTTTATATTATTTTATCTGTATCCATGATTTGTCCGTTACTAACTTGTACTTTTTTTCTCTTCTTTTTATTTCCCTCTTGATATTCAATTATAACGCATATTTTGTAAAGAGCTTGCCCGTATATTTCATAATAAATAAGTAATTATTGTAAAATAAAACAGGTATCCGATAATATGTATACACTACGCACCAGGTATTTTATGTAATATTATCATTTCTTATTTTTATTTGAACGAAAAGATTATAAAAAATTTAAATTTTGTATAAATAAATACTACCATTCGTACTAAAAGGCGACAAAGTTGAAAATAACAAGGTTGAAAATGTCTTGGAAAATGATTACTATTTTTTTTTTAATATAAAGTATCTAAACTTTTTACTCATCATTATAAAGTAATATAATATTGAAAACAAATTCCGAACTAAGTTTATTTTTTTTTATTTGTGATTCCAATACTATAGACTCTATAGTATAAAAAACTATAGAGTATAGGCTATAATACACTAAACTATCAAAATAAAATAATATTGAAGTGTAGTAGGCAAATTTCGTAAACGATTTGAAATAAATAGTTTCACATTCAGTCCACACTGCATATTATTGTAATCGGATATGAATCTTTTGGAAAGAAAAAAAATATAAAATAGTCGCCATTGCAATAGATTCATCCGTGTTGTAACACGTTGAATGACTTAGATAAACGAAATGAATTGAGATTATATAAGTCATTCAACGTTAAAGAACGGATGAAGCTATTGAAATGACGAGTGTTTTATATTTTTTTATGTTTAAATCCGAGCCCGAATTAAGATATTTAGAAGCTCCACGTGCACAATTTTCAACGATGGTCCGCATTTAAAAAAAATGATTACACTCATCGAAATGTTTTAACAATAAAATATAATATAGTTAATATAGATCTCAAATCAAAAGCCACGATTAAAAACTGAGACCGTTGAATGTCTGGTGGTCCGGGGGCTATGGTTAATGGTTATCCCTGGACCGACGCCCTTACTCCGGGCTCGCCCATTACGTCCTCTGTAAAAACGCCACTGAAATCGAACACTTACAACATTATTGACGTTGTCAAATTGAATTATTTTAAAATTATCGCTAAAAAAAAAAAATGACGGGAAAAGTAATTTTCGGCATCATAACACATACCTAAATACGTATATTATTTACGTAACTATGGCACTGTTTATTATCGACGTAAGTATATTATTGTTGGCGTTTTGAATTCAGTAAACAAGCAATATTATTAGCAAGGCTCCGTAGTACGTCTTACTCGAATACTTGTCCGATTTCGTTTAGCAAGCCGTTCGTTAACGGCCGAGATAATTGGGTACTTAGCGCAAGTACCCAATTATCTCCGCGATTAATAATAATTACCCGTATACGTTATAAAGTATAGGTAAAAGGAACCTGCCGGTAAAGTTTTATTAAAAATAACAAGCGTCGCGTTAATGCAACGAATATTTATGAAATAATAATACATAATGATATTGTATTATGCAGTCGTTAAAAGCAAATTGAAGTTGTCTCGCGTTTAACCGACCTAAAAATATTAAAACCGTACCCCGTGAGAATATCATATTTAAATATTATCACATTATTCTACAGGGTATTCAAAAATGTATGATGAAGAATAAGAGGTACTCTATATTGGGATGGAACGAGGATGTTTTTTTTTTTTTTTCATTTTTTTCATTTGCTCTCCTTGTGATAATATGTTCGGTTGAATAAAAAAAAAAAATGTCTTCAAATGTTTAGATCTTTAAAACGATTTATAGAGGTCATGAGCATCACGCTCGTATCGAAAACAACTTTTTTATAAGTTTTATTTGTTTACAGTCTAAATACATATCTCAAAAAAAAAAAAAAAAAAAAAAAAAAACAAAACAAAACAAAAATATTCATAAATAACTAGCACAATAATAGCACATAATAAAAAAGAAATACATTGAAATTGTTGACGATTTACTCATCAAAAACACCCGATAGTTTCTACAATTCAATTTTCTACATAAACAAAATACGGAAATTTTATGTATCAACTTTTTTTTTTTTTTATATATCAATCGGTGTATTTAGACTGTAAACAAATAAAAACTGATAAGCCGGATATTTTTGATAAATTTGATACCCAAAACCTACAGAAATCATTTTCACGGTCTGAAAATTTGAGGAAAAACATTTTCTACCCGACCGAATATAGTATCACAAGAAGAGCGAATAAAAAAAAAATATGAAAAAAAAAATAAAATCCTGGTCCGCCCTACTCTCTCCACCCATTCTATGGCATCGACGCATCTACTCTCAAAACCGTAACGTGCGATTTGAAAGACTCTGTATACATTTACATTTGATTGTGTATAACGCGCGTGTACCTTTAAACGTATTGTGGTTAAATATTGTACAAGTGAAAGGTTAAAAAATATAAAATTCCGCGATTATAATACACGGTAGAGGTGCCTATAGGTAATAATTATCGGTGTGATACTATAGGTGAAGACAAACTATATATAAAAAAAAAAAAAAAACCGGTAGTAAGTAATTATTATTTTATATAGATACGCCCGATCGGCGCGGGTAAAATCAATAATTATATTATTATCTCTCTCACCGGACAACATCATATGAAGCTTGCAATTGAGCGGACGACGGATCGCATCCCAAAAGGGCATGATCCGAAACGGCCTATCTGAAAATTCTCGCGAATAGATTGGGAATAGTCGAAATAGGTATGCGGCTAAAGACAGTGTCTATCTAGTTCCTTCGAAAAAAAGAGATTCGTTCCGCCTTTCGTGCCTTGTATTTAAAAAGAAACTAATTCGTTCTGTTCCTTGTTTCTTAAAAAAATAGAAGAATCTGATCCATTAAAAAATGAACGAGTTCTTTTCTATTTTTTTTCTTAAAAAAAAAAAAAAAACCCAAAAAACTTATATTATTTTAACAAAGCCACTGAAGTAGGCGGAAAATATCGACGGTATCCGATGCAAGATAATTTAAATTTTAGTTCATTTACTGAACGCACAATACATTATAGCAATCGAAAACATATTCTGGGTGGAAATCAGCACGATTTCGAGTTGTGTCGATTTTGTTCTAAGGACGCGGATCGACGACTATGTGACTATATTTACCATAACTTTTCTTGTCTGCCTTTTAAACGCCGTTTCATTTGATTTCATGTTAATAAACGACTTCTATTTATTTGGTTTACGTAGGTTTTTATATACGCCAAGGTTTATTTTATTATTTATTAATGGTTTGCGTTTTTTTTTTTTTTTTTTTTTTTTTTTAATCTATTGCACGCGGTTGTACGGCACGAGGAAAAAAAAAATTGTATACCTCGAGTAATATCAGTATGCTCTTGTGCCACGGAGCCACGATGATATCTTTCCCACCTCTCGAACTCCTTCTGCTGCTTGTACCGGAACCCGACGACCGCGGGCCACTATTATTGTTGTTGTTATTGCCACTGGACTGGTTACCGTCGTTGTGTTCGTCAACGGATACCCGTTCGATTTGGATCTCGTTACCGTCGTCGTCGTCGTTCACTTGCGGACGGCCGGCTGCGACTGTTGGCGCGCGCGAGCCCTTGTCTTCGACGGTCTGTGACGAAACGAAAACAACAACAATTTATTAATTACCGGTCGCGTGTTACACATCTGTATGATATGCCAATAATATCCAATTTATCCAATTCATCTAATGTGCGCGAGTACGAAGGCAACGATTTCGATCGACGCCGGACAACAGAGTACATTACCAATTATGAAATTGTTGAGCGTTATAAAAAAAAAAAAAAAAAAAAAACCATTTAAATGTACATGATATAAGTCATAAATTGAAAATAAAAACAGCGAACAAACATCCGATATTTCAAATAACTACGCTTCGGCAAACGGTCTGAAATATTTTTGAAATTATAGGAACCACGCGTTTAAAAAGGGTACAGTTGATATTATAATATTCGGTGGCAACGATAATTCAGATTTCTATATGACTATTTCTTACCGAATAAAAAATAATACAACACATTTTGACAAAATCGGTGGCATTTATAATTTTAAATAATCGGTTTTTTTTTCGGCCCAACAGCTCCGTTATCAAGAAAGTTGAGGAAAAACACACACACCCACGAATCATAAACAATGTTGGGAAAAATAACGCATAGATAACCATTTTTTTTTTTTTGTCTAGGTATAGATCAACGATAATTTTTAGTTATCTAGATAACATAAAACGATAACAAAAAATAGTAAATTTAAGTGATTCATAAATATATTAACTAGATAGGACAATTCAGATTCAAAACATTTTCAAACAGATTCAATCATTAAGTATTAAAAATAGTATTATTGGTTACGTTAGGTTAGGTTATTGGTGTTTTTGGTATATCATAATATTATTATTTCATATTTGTGAATATCGAGATTACGTCGCCGATGTCAAGGCGTAAAACCGTTCTACAACGGCTTGTTAGGTTAAGTATAAATGTTTTGAATATCATTATTATTTACTTGAAGTCCCAAGGTTCCGGCCGAACGACCTCTGGGCAAACGGCCGTTGAGTGGAATCGAGTCCGGTAACGTCAAATAACGGGTCGGCCCGTAATCATCACGTGGCATCGACCTGGACCGCGGCCTCGTGAACGGTTTGAATTCGGCCGCGGTGGTTGAGACCCCTGCAGGATCCCGGGGTTTGGCGAGTACATAGTTGGGCGAATCCAAGTTCGGTTGATTTTGCAACGCCCTTTGAATCGCTAGAATTTCCCGTTCCACTGCCGCCCGCCCGGCCGCTTGCTACGTAGACGAAAAATTAAAAATCACATGAAGTTAGAATTTCGATTTCAAAAACGGCAATGTATTATTGCTATTGTTGTAATGTACTTTTTTTTCTTTTACGATTTTTGAAAAAAAAGAAAAAGATCAAAACGCAATATGATTTAGATAATGGGCGTGCATCATAACATTATTAATTTTTCACGGATATAATATAGGTGTAAATAATAATAACATTTTTTTTTTTTTTTTTTTTTATACCCAATAAGGAGAAAATATAACTATACGCAATATTCGTAGTCTGTCCAAAATGACGCGAACTTATATACTAAATTTATTAATTCAAATCACGGTAAATAAATTTTTTCCCCGTTCAAAATATTCCCCACTTGTCATAAGTTATATAATTGCGTTATAACGCAATTGTATAACTTATAACGCACTTATGCTACCTGAGTTTCCATTATTTAAAGCATCCCTCGGAGACTTTTCAGTTGTCTCGTAATTTCGTGTTTAACGGTATCCATACCAACCCCGTATATCCATTTGCATTTCGGAAATAAACAGAAGTCATAGGGGGTTATGTCTGACAAATAATGAGGGTTAAGTTAACGGTGCTATGGGATTTCGGTCCATTTGTTTGCAGCGCTCTTGTCTTCCGAGTTTTCGGTCTGGAGTCAGCAACTTTGGAACTATTTTCGCTCGCCAATTTCCATCGTTGTAAAAAAATATACCAAAAACGACCGTAATTCTATCTGCGTTAACGGTTCGGCTATCGACCGATTACCGTTGCGCTAAATGGTAGGTAAACGGATATGAGATAGTCGGAGCGCCGTAATCCTCACCGGCGGACCGCTGTGTAGAAACCCAATTCACGTACATTTCGGACAGAATACGCATACGATACAACGATTGCGTTACACGCACGGTTGCGTTGAATTATTAATGTTAATGTGTAAATCGTATGGTTATTATTGTAATACGTTACAGATCAATAAAGCTCCGATTTAGATAGGATTCAGATACATGCATTAAAAGGCGATCGTTTAAATAAACATGAAAAAAAAAAAAAAAAAAAAAAAAAAAATGCAAAAAAAAAAAAAAAAAAAAAAAATTCTCTTGTCATTTTTGGACAGAGTCAATATTTCTGATATATGCATAATTTATTTATATAAATACAGATAAGAGCAAAAGTTAACTGTGATATTCGTATGTTGTTCGCTGCGCTCAGAATTAAAAAAAAAAAAAATAGCTGATCTATGAACGGTACTGTGGAAACGTGTGTTTTAAATTCGATCGAATTAAATAAAAAAATAAAATACCGAAACATATCGGTACCGTTGGTAATATGGTTTTATACGTTTATGTTTACAAACAATTAATAACGCTTAATAATATTACTGGAACCCTTCTCCCCTCCCGATGTCCCGATTGTTGACTATTCGAACATATAAGAGATGTACGCTATAACGAATGAAAACAAAATAACAACGATTATAAACAATTAANAGATAGGATTCAGATACATGCATTAAAAGGCGATCGTTTAAATAAACATGAAAAAAAAAAAAAAATAATAAAAAAATATGCAAAAAAAAAAAAAAAACATAAAAAACCGTTTACGCGCGATGGTCGTATGCCCGTTTTTGTACGTAGATTACGTAATATTGTAATACATAATTGTTAAACATCGGTTGCTACAACTAATAACCACTCGACAATATTGGTAACGGATAATGTCAATTGTTACGTATTTAATGTAATGCAAAATTAATACAAAATAAGTACAGATAGTAATAATGCGTAACAATATTATATTTTGAAATATTAACCGCGCACGTATTATAATAATGCATATCAATATTGCGGATTGACTTTATCCTCGTAAGCGCAGTAATTAAAGTGAGGGTGGGCGATGGCGGAATCTTTCATTCTTGTTTAAATTGAAATTCACCGTGTCTTTTAACGTAAGTGCACAGGGTCCGGGGCCGGGGAAAGCGTTTTTCGGGTTGTTGTCACCGACGTGTTTGAAATGGTATTAGGAAAACTCGAATAATTAGTCTTGTTAAAAACGCATTATCCAATGCCTACTGGATTATATATACACACGCAATCGGACACTGCAGTTTACTTTACCGTCGCCAACTATATAAGCGGGCGGACGCGAAGGACAATATACACGTGTTATAAATGTTTCGGGTTGATGTAGTGGTCGCGGTCCATTTTGAATCCCTCAAATTTTACGGATAAATGCGTGCTGCGAGAGTCAGACACGTCGAAAATCTCCGCGATGGCTTAGGCAGTTTCGGGAACGCCCCTCGGTTCACGTAAACCATTGCGTGCGCGTAGTTTTAACGTGTCGACGATATTATATTTATCTAAAATTAATAAAATTAAAAAAAAAAAAAAAATGATTACCTGAGGCGTACAAGTCGTTGGCGATATCTCGGAAACGTCGCAGCCGTCGCTAGTGTTGGCCGATTTGATAGACTGCCGCCGTTTCTTTCCTGTGAACACTGCAGGTATCAACAAAGCCGTTAATTTATCGTTAGGAATATCATAGGAAGTAAAAACAATGATGTAATATGCGTGATAAACGTTTCGACAATAAGTTCACCGGTTATTGGATATTTCCGGTTTAAAAATATTTTAATCGCACAGAGAATGATTATAAATATTCGGTAATCCTTTCGGTCTCCGGTTTCTAGAGACCTCATCTTTTACCATCGACCCGTCACACACACACACACAAAACCCTCGGTTTTTTTTTTTATCCCGTATGAATATAGAATCCGTGATCGCAGTAAACACTCTCGTTTTGAATAATTACTATGATCATTATTTTTATCACAATAAATCATTGCTGACGAAATCCTATTCTGAACGGAGTTCATGTATTGAAATGCGGTAATTTTTAAGAATTATTTCGTTAAAGATCAAAAAAAACGTATTTTGTTTAAAACGTGATTTTTATTTTTTACCTCAACATAGAATTTATAATGAACTTAGTATTCAATTTTCAATAATTTCTGTTTGGTCAAATCATTTTTTCCACATTAAACCAAATAAATACTAAAAACCTGAAAATGTTAATTGTCGAAAAATAGCTTACAAATCAGCAGAATATTTTGAAAATTTAACCACGTCTAAAAATTTAGAAAGAAAAAAAAATTAAATCGAATATAATGACATTGTCAGTTTCGTAAATTTTCCCGTTTTTCCGAATACGGTTTATGAAAATCACTTGGAAAATCATAAAATTAACTCTTTAATGAAGCACCAGCCAGACTAAAAATACTTCAAAAAAAGCTTTCTTCTAGTTTTTGAACGAGATTTTCGGTAGAAATATGGTTCACTGATATATATATATAAAAAAAAAAAAAACAAACGAAATAAAATAATATCGTAAAAACCGTGGTAAAACTAATAAATTCCCCGCTGAGCTCAAAATGTAAAATACATAGATACCCCGACAGAAAATTAACAGTTTCCGAATTTAATAAAATAATTAACGATCGCGTAGAATTTAACGTGCGTTATAACCGTCCAACCAAACGGTTGAAAATTAAATTAAAAATATTCGTTGTAATAATACATAATCCGTAGTTTTTTTTTTTTTTTGTCTCCACGTGATTTACATAATAAAAAAAGTCCACGAAAATACATCCGGTTACATACCTATAGGAAATAATATTATAATCACAACCTTTAATGTATTCAAACAAACCGCTGAAATTATAATAATTTATTGAAAACCGCCATAATCTCCAATCGATAATATTATTATTGTTTTATTAATCCGAAAAAAAAAACCTCGACTTCAAATCGTCATATGAATACAGAAACGGGGCATGTTCACATTTTTCAAGAAAGGCGCAAAACTCCTTGAGCTCCTAGAATATTCTATAATATGCGTCTTCGTAAAACTTAAAAGGAGACCGTACAGAAACGCATAGACAATGTGTCAGACATTAAAAATTATAGTCATAAAACTACAATTCGTTTATCAAACTTATTCAGATATATTAAGTATGTTTTGTTTTTCCTGAACGGTTTCAAAGTTGTGAACATTTGCCCGTTCTGCGCTAAGCGATTCGTACTATATGCGTAGCTTTAAAACATAATTCATCATTTAAAATCGAAAAACGGTATGTGATAATATTGTGTAAGTGCGCGAAAAAAAGAATATCCGAATGCACAACCCCGTCGATTAGCGGTTTATCGGAGTATTTAAAAAAAAAAAAGCGTTTTTTTCAATCAAAAGCGCCGACATAGATAACGAAATCAATAAGGTGTCAGACCGAATACACAATTAGATACGGTCTGAATTGTAAAATGTTAACCGCCACCAATATAGTCGGTGGGTAATCAAATATAATATAGGTACCTGTATAAAATGAATTTCGCCAAAACGAGTGAGCGGGAGAATGAAAGAGATTTCGCGCTTTTTTTTTTATTCTTTTTTTTTTTTTCGTAATATAAATCCGAACAGAATATTTTATTTTAACGGTTTTTGATCTCTCGGATGGATACAATACTGTTATAACCGTAAGTCACAATTAAACCGAAACCGTTCGTCTCGTGAATATTAACAACGTTTTGTGATTTCATTTTATTTTTTACAATCGTTTCATTCGATTCAATAACGAATACTCACCCACATTGGATATTTTTCGCGGTCGCGGGTATTAATGTTTTAAACGCGCGAACTTCCGGCGAAAACGATTTTACCAGAAAAACGGGCGAAGCGAAACGGGTAAAAATTGCGAATCAACTTTGTTATTATTATATTATTTTATCGACTAATAAATAACACGCGGACGTTAATATATTACTGAAGGCAGATTCGTATCCATCTAAGCACTGGAGTCACCTAGGTTCCGGAGGGCGGTAAATCGTGTCGTCTTTTATTTTACAAAATTACGAAAAATATTTTTCATTTAATGAAATCGAACGTACGTCGCACTGGCCTTTTGAATTTGTTTGGCCTTTCCACACGACCACTGTAACTGAAATACTGAACGTGAGAGTGAGGGGGGGGGCTGGAGAAACGTTTCTCCAGATTTCGAATTTAAAAAAAAAAAAAACAAAACTACAAATTACAAACTAATTTGTGGTGGTATTGAAAAACTGAAAATCCGAAAAGGAGGGTCCAGTGTAATTTACGTTGAAATCGAATTTTACAGATTTTTTTTTCAAGGAGACAAATGATTTCTATATTTTAACGTGAACATAATATACAATTTAGTTCGCTCGAAATCGAACAGTCACATTATTATAAAATACACAACACGCATCGTATTGCACGCGTAGGGGCGTACGGGCGCCAGTCGCATGGGTATAACAAAAAGAAAAAAACGCGTGCATTCGATGTGAATTCGATTATTGCTGGTGATGCGGACTGAAATATAGTATAGGTTAACGGCTATGACGGAAGTGATATTACATCAGCTTATCCGACCCCTTTTGTTCCGTTACTTTTGAAAATAACGCCGTAATTTCGCGTAAACCTGTGCACCGAATTGTTTAGTCTCGACTGACTGTAGAGCACGCCACGCTCGGACGATATTTGTAAATCTCGAAACAAGGTAACTTGTAAATTTATCATTTAATCGATACGAAATCGTCTCGTACGCGTGCGACCGCGAAAGATAATGTACATAACGAATTGCGCATTGAAATATTTCAAAAAAAAAAAAATCGAATATTCAAATATGTTTTATAAATAATTTTAAAGGAACGGGGCGGCGAATCGAAAGGAAAATGCCGGGGAAGGGCGGGGTAGTTTTAAATGCACCACTGCAATATGACGGCTACAATAACGGTAATACGAATAAATAAAAATTATTTTTTCGTTCGATATTATCGTTGTATTATCACGATAAACAATTGCGCCTTGCATTATTGGAAAAACAAAACGTGTTTTTTTTGAAAATGTCGCGTCTAACATACTGCCCATTATTATACGTTATTTTAATATTCGTAACTGAGAAAATAAAAAATGAATTTCCGAATTCGAACAACCATACGCGAAATAATTATAAAAGGCACCAGCTGTTTGACAGAAAGCGGACGTTTTGCAAAAAAAAATAATATTTTTTCGAATTGTCGTATAAACGGTTTTTAACGAAACAGAAATTTTTCTTAACGATACACAATAGAGCAAAATAATAATAAATATTGCGTACCTCATAATGTTATTGCGAAGACGTAAATCATCGGTATACCGTGTCCGTCGTTTATTATTATTTTTATATAAAAAAAAAAAAAAACCACCGCCGAGATATTCGATTTGTAGAAAAAAGTAGTGGAATTCTCGATGGGTATATTGATCGTCGTCCCGCCGCCGCCGTGACAGCCGGATCATTATTTTTAATGGACCGGCGAGCTGCTGTACAGCAGGTAATATTAACATTGCGTCACGCGTGTATAATAACAATATTGTTAATTATGCGTTGTTATGTAGGTTATAAATAATGTATAGGTACGATAATAATATGTATAAAACGGAGTTGAAACAGTCGGCAATATCGGTATAAATACTATTTAAATAAAACAACAATTTTTTTTTTTTTTTTTAACCCGCCGCGATTTTAAAACCGACTAAAAAGTATAAAATAACATCTCCCGGCTCCGTACAGATTTATAACCCGCCCCACCATTCACCCCGCCAATCCGATTACGTTCGAATATCGCGGTCGGGACGTTTTTCGCCGCCTCACTTTAAAATCGACTGCAGGACCGGTTTCTTTTAGACCCACCGAAACACGCGAAACTGTCGATTTTTTTTTTTTTTTCTGTTCTAATCAAATCGAACGAGTGCAGCGGAAATTGTTGAAGTTTACGAGTTTCGTGATAACAATAGTATTATACTCCCAATCAGCTGACCGTAACATAGATGATGTACGGATGTGTAACAAATGTCTGTGGTGTTTTGTTATCTTATTAATTTTGAAGTTTTTCGGCGTTAGTCTCGTTCACCTGCGCTCTTTTATTATATTCCTCAGTGTTTAACATTTAATGTAGCGACTTTTTAAAACATTTCGTTAGCGGCGTATTGCCAACGTGCAGCCAACATTAATTCTAATTTAATTATATTGTTAATTATTCACCTAGTTATTACTCTTAAATTTTACTTATATTATTATGTATCTATTACCTATAACATTGTTTGTGTTCATAGGACTCAATCAGTAAACAATTAAAATAAATATATTATTGCGGAATTACTAAAAAAAAAATAAAAAATAAATTTTTTTAATTAATTACTATGTTAGGTTATGCGCCGTGCGAGTATTATTATTACTCATATTTAATGCACCGTATGAGCGCGCCAATTTAGTATTATATTATTATTGTTTACATCGATAATAATTAAAAATAAGTTACGTTTTCCATGTTAATTATTTATTCGTATGGCAAACAAATGTTAATGTGCGATCACTATACAACCACCCACACCTACACTACCATAATAATAAAATTACAATTATTATTACCTACTAATATAGTAATAGGTTTTTTTTAATAATTTATTTTTTTAATTTTTTTACTTACATGGTAGTAGCCAGTAGGATGTTTCTCGCATACAATAATAGGAACTACGTGAGATAGTAAAATTACCGTATCTACATAATCGCTTGGTATCAAAGGGCAAAGTCTGCAACGATGGTTTGAACATGTAATGTGCACGGGAAATGCAGACGGAATCCGAGGAGTTTTGGAACCGAGTCCGGTAAGTAAAAGGTCTAGGGAGGAAATCAGTTGATCGGACGGAACGAATGAAAAGGGGCGGTTCTGGAAAAAACGTGAACGGTAAAACCGAATGAGGCAAAATTATATAAACCATTTTTTTATGATTTAATAAGTGAAATGTACGAGACGACTGTGAAGAGATTGTTAAGAACTATATAGGAGTTTTGGAAAATTGAAATAAATGAGATCAAGTGATATGAATGAAATTTATAAATTTTTACTAAAAATGATTGCCTATAAACAAATCGATAATCTCAGATTTGATACCTAATGGTTCCGAAATACGTCTAATATAATATCTAATATACCTAGAGTACTTTACGGTTTAATCTTTCAAGATTTATAACACTCGTAGATTAGTGAGACTGAATATATTTCAGTATTTCACGAATGAATTATATGGGAATAAGATTTGTATGACATTAATAAAATCAATCATATTTTCCATCGAAACCGCCATATTTATTAATGAGATTAAACTTGTGAGAACTTTCCCAGAACAGCCCACCCCCTGGAAACGTACCAACTTCGCACGTCTTTATCGCGCAAAAAGTGTTTAAATGATTTCGAAATTTCAAAATGTATGTTTTTTTAAAATTCACATTTACATTCTATTAATTTGTGAATTTAATCGTGAATCACGTATAAAGTGATTAAAAGACTATTTACGATAACACTTTTTTCGTGCATACATAGGGATAAATAGGGAAACACGTTTTTTTTTAGCTTGCTCACTTCTTCTACGACGGCTATACGATATAAAGTAATAATAACGATTTACTAACCGACCGAATCTTCTTCGATCGTATCTGTCGGATCAGTACTCTCGTCTTTGCTTGTTTTATCGTGTTTGATAATGTTGGTAAAAGCACTGGAAATCGCTTGAATTGCCGGTTCGATGCTAAAACCGCCAGCGCTGCCAGTAGTACTTTGACGTCGGCCACGGTTGTGCGATGTGACCGATTTTGACGTTCTTTTCGGAGAAGAACCTGCGTCTTGATCCCATACAGACGATTGATCTGAGTCTTCAAAACTCCGATCGGCCTGATGAAAAAAAAAAAACAAAAAAAATTAAATATATAAACTTCCAAAACAATACATGTTTCGGTTTTCTCTGGTGTCGATAGTTTCGGGATATTATTGGTATCTTATTAAAAAGTAAACGTATTTGTTTTGCATTAATAACAATAAAAATATTTTACATGAAGAATGGTACAATGTTTTTTTTTTTTTTCTTACAGTATACACTACTTTTTGCCGTTCTATTCCCGAAAATATAGACTATTGTATCTGTATTGTATCTACCGTTAATTGGTATATGTTATATTTATATATATACACAAGAATATACATCTCTATCCCGTTACTTTTGGACATTTTTTTGCGGCTCCCTCTGGGTCGAATTGAGTGTGATATCATTTAATATGAATAACAGATATAAATCACCAAACTTTATGTACCCTTCCTTTCAAACTTCCTACCTGCATCAGCAGCACATCCATAAACTGTATTTATCGGCTCTTTTTAGTTGTAATTTATAATATTATAGTCAATGCAAATCAAGAGATTTAAAACTCATTTTACCGATCTACGGATTATTTTGTTTTTATACTACTATAGGTACGAGTACGATTATGCGCATAGAATTAAACGAAAAATGTATATAAATAATAACATAAACCTGTCTATACACATAATGGCGGATCCAGAAGAGTGACAGAGGCGATTAACTCTCCCCACCCGCTCACCCATCCATATACTATTGGTTGCATTATACTCAGCTCGATTCGTCATTGAGCTCGTCATAAATGCGTGCGTTATATGCATTTTCCAAATCGCCTCCCTCCCCCGATACCTTGTCCAGGATTCGCTCCTGTCCATACATTTATTGAACCTATATTTCATAGTGATTTTTAATCAAAATCAGATTTTTCTCCCGCCCGAAAATAACGTTAAAACGTCACATTACACGACGACGTTTATTCAAAATATTATTGGCGTTGGTCGTGCACAATTTTTGTTCGACATCCCTAAATAATATTCCAATTACATGCTCGTGATTTCCCCCGAGCCATTTCAGCCGCTAGAATAATATTTACACGTCAATCGGTAGACTTGACAAACGGGAAGTCTAATGGAGTGCACACAATTCACTACACGGTACCTCACCACACTTTGTATTATATTAATTATTAATCATAATAAACGGAAGTGTTTGAATCTAATAAACAATAATATAATTTTGTCGGACCCTCGTCGCTGCATTGTTATTTATTTTTCAAACGCATCTATAATTATTATACACCACAACGAAAAGCATCGAGGGGGTGCGAAGACAAAATAATCCAATCTATTGTTGCGGGGATATCTCTAAAAACAACTCGCGAAATTTCAATCCGAAACGTGCGGACGTCGATCTTCCGCCCCTGCATCACCCTCGACGATTTGTCTATATTTGTGTATAAGTACCGAATGACAAAAACAATAATACCTTTATAGGTATGTTGACTTTTCGTTAAATAAATACAAATTGCCGTACTTACAAACACTATTGTATACAAACTGATATAAATTATGTACGTTTATGTGCCCTGCAGTTTCGAAACAAAAAAAAAATATTAATTTTAGTTATTTCAATAACACGTAGACGTATAGGTTGAATTTCGATGCATTTCGTGTAATCGAAATTTAGTAGCGTTTTAAAAAAATATCGAGTTTAGTCCTCAACTATAACAAAACGAAAAGCGATATTTTTAAGGAGTTTTGTGTATGCAATTTTAATGACATTTTTGAAAACCATGTGAAATCTATTTATTATTATTGTTAACTTTATTGACAATTATTGCGCAGTCGTACAATTTTTTCGAAAATTATTTTATCGCGTATAACAGAAAAAAGTACCCCGTTCAAATGGATTTTTACAATTTCCATTAGTTTTCAAATTTAAAAACTACGACAAAATCTATAATTTGCTGTGGCATATTGTTTTCAAATTCGTTCGAATGATTCTAAAAAAGGGGCCGTTTTTTTACAGTACAGAAAATAAAAAAGTAAATTTCTTCATACATTTGATATATTGAACTTAACGGATTTGCCACTCGTTGGATAAAGTTGCATTATTTGATTTTTATCACAGTCTATTTTACGTCAAATCATCTAAACTCGTTTCGAGATAAATCGAGATTTTTCGACACCCAGGTGTTCGTGTTTAAAACCACTCACGCTGATATATTCTTGATGCCGTCATAAAAACGACCCGTCGCCGGAGTAAAAATTGTATTACATAAACTGTTTGGCGAACACTCTGTCTCGAAAGATAAACAGATTTCGTTTATAGTTCGTACATTAAAGTGACACTTGACGCGTAGTTTATACGACATATTCGGGTAGCGCATTTCTTCGAGATCTTTTGTTTCAATTTACAAATACTTTGAATATTCAACAATATCACATTTTGTTTTACCCAATATTCATACAAATTTATAAAAAATTTACGCACAACGCGTTTTCATTTTTCGATTTGAAAATGGAAAACGGAGCGAACCGAATTGTATTATTATATCAATGAGACTATTCGATTGCGGAAACGGTTTAAACGCCTAATTTACAGGAAAAACAACCCGCGTTAAAAACGACAAACGGGCAATTATCGATAAATTGAACGTTGAGATTTTAACACCAACAAAATAAATCTACTCGTGTGTATGGACGTATGGTTATCCCGGATGTTGTCCGTTTACGGGATTCTGAACGTGACGAAAGATTAGATTAGGTTAGAATCGAAGTGAACTCATAGTGTGAAATGTACTTTTTCGTTTTAGATTTTTGCCCGGACAGATTTATTACAACGTGTGTTTATTGTTATTATTTTATTTATATAGGTTAGGCTAGGTTTTACTATCTATGTTTTTTTTTTTCAAGTGGCGTTCTAATCTTTTCCAGCTTTCCTGTTGTCCGGTTAGCGATTTTATTTTTGTTTACCCTGGGTTAGAGTACCTTAGGTTATACGGTTCTCGCGCACATAACAATAAAACATTTATGATCCTCTTGCAGGCCGAAATACCACTCAAGGTGCAAATATTTATGTCTGCGTTTTTCGTCTAAATTTAAATGTATTTCTTGTATAGTTTTATGCTTGCAGTGAGTAATATTATCTATATAGGTAAACGAGCGAACTGTCGTCGGCGCATTGAACGTATCTAACGATGTGTCGCGGGAATATTCCCAAATGTTATAATATATTTGATCCCAAGGAATAAGGGCTCAAATCAATATGTAGCATTTTTTTTGTTTTTGTCATAATATTGTAACCCCTTTGGTTTTTTGGTCTAAATGGCATACGTGTAAGTTTAATTTGCTTGCATTCGAGACTATACGGAATTGACTTCAGCCCTCCTTCCATGGGACTAAAGATAATAAAATATATTCGAGTATCTTTTTAACGGGAATGTCCCAACAACATACACTAATATTTATTTCCGGATATTTGGGAATTGATTTTAGCTGTCTATTATGTCGAGAAGCCACACAGTTATACCAGTGTACACCTTATACACCAAGGAGGTGTCCTTAGGGCATTTGACGTATAAAAATTGTTTTTCATTTTTTTAACCTAACAATTATCATTACCCATATGACGACAATTATAGCGTTTTGCATAAACAATAAATATAATAAGGTTTATCAGAAAAAAAAAATGCGAACTATTATCGTCACTCGGAATATTTCGAAAAAATTATATAAAATAAGACAATGCAAAATTAACATATTGTCGGCGATGGGACGAAGGAGATGTGTGCAAGAATCAAAGTGACAGAGCATGGTGTACATAATATATGCGTGAATTTAACCCGAGTATAGAGTTAAAACTTTAACAGAAAATTAATTCAATTCACCGTGGACTTAAAATAGTCAAGACGTAAAAAGGTGTCGACGCAAATAAATTGAACTTCCGTAATTCGTGCGAATACCGATAAAACTATAGTTTTATGACGTAATAATATGTTTGTTGGTCGTTTAATTTTTTGCCGAGTATATTCAACGGACACGCAAAAACTCTGATCACGCAAAAAAACGTTATTATTATACGCTGTGTAAAAAGAAAACTCTTGGAATACCTACATTCTGAATAAAATAATGTTTGATACTGTTTACGGGTAAGTAACTGTCGTAGGTGGGTATAGTTAGAAAAGCGTATGGATATACAGGGAAAATTATAGTGGATATATTGAATGCAACGATAGCCCATTGCAACAAAAAGACGAACAAAAATAATTCTGAGCGGAGTTAGACTAGTCGCGTTTTCCCTCCGTTACCTATAGTAGGTGAAATTTTGAAAACTTCGATAGATATTTTAATAAAAGTAATACCGGACAGAAATTATACGTATTTTAATATAAAACATTTTTCGCCCTCTCCTCCTTTGTAAGATAGCCAGGAAAAGTGTTTTTTGTAATCGACATTGAAAATTAATTTTCTTATCAATATATTTTATGTATACTTTTTAACATCATATTTCTACTAATATAGAGTGTGTTTCGTGTTTTCTAAATCAAATCGTAAAATAACGATTTAATATATCCATATTCCTCGGGCATAACTCTGCGTGAGAATTAATTTCAAAGAGCATACCTATTTTCAAAGCTGTAGTTGGAAAAACAATTTGATGTTTCAGAATCTTAGACCTCCACACCCCAGCTAAGGACTTGTCTCACATGCCAAGGGGAGCTTATTATGTTCTTCGTTATATTTGGAATTTTCGGAATGTCATCCACGTTTTATAAAAATGTAAATCGATCGGTGTCGGTAAAACCGAAAATTCCGGACGCGGTAACATTGTAAGCGGCAGTAGGGAAAATATTGGACGTAGATTTTAGAACGGTATTTAGTGTATATGCTGAAACATCGATTAATAATTGCGATCAAAATACGATTCTGAACGGCGGAGCTCGATAAACCGGTGAGGTCATAACAGTATTGAGTAATAGCAGTTTTAGATTTTAGGGAATTCAGATGAATATTTAAAATAAACTACCGTCCAGTGGAAAACCATCCGCTTTTTTTTAAGAGCAGCACAAACACCAACCGAAAAAGTGTGTTCCGAGAGAAAAAAAAATGTACATCTCAGAAAAACTAATAGTTTTTTTTTTTCTTCAATAACAACAATAACAATAATCGAAACGCAATAATAATTTAAGTTAATAACGCGTGGAAAAAACCCGGCGACGCACGAAAGCTTCCGTAGTTAAAGCTTCCGACGTGCGACTCGTACGAGTGTTTTTTCCGGACCAGCCGGCAGCGTAATTAATCGCGCTGGGCCGAGAATTTAATTGAAATTAATCATTTTTTTGTTTATGTCGTCCGTATTCTCCGTTCGAAAGCAGACCGTACAGTGCAATATTAATTTATTGTCGTTAAAAACCGGTGGTCAACTGAAGCCGCGGGGACATGTCGGTCATCATACGTCATGTCCTCATGTCATGGGAATACCATCGATCCAATATCGATTTTTGTTTTTCAAACGCTATTCGTGTGTATAAGACCGCAAACTACAGTGGTGTTTTGAATCGGTAAGGCTCGGAACTTTTAATATTTGCATATAATTATTTGTTTGGAAAGTTCGCGGCACAAATTCAATTTCGTAATTAAAAATAGGTAAAATGCCAGCATTTCAAATACAAAAACTTTTATACCGTAATTTCGTTTGTTTTTTTTTTCCCATCGTGAATTCGTATACATTATTTATTTTAATTATGACAAAACAGTGCGTAGTATACGGTTAACAAATATTGTGTTTCACCGTATAGTGTTATTATCATTGTTTGACAAAACGAATTCGTCGTATTGTCGACGATGACAACAACGGAACTCCAGAAGATAAAAATAAGTGCCGGTAGATGATTTTAGAACCGGAGCGTATTTTTCATTTTGATTTTATTGAATAACGCGATCGCTACGAATTCTGATTTTCAATTCCACCTGAAGATATTCGAATTTAATGTAAGCGCTTTACGCGAAATGAAAAATTAAAATAAACGAACGCCTTTCGGAACTTTGTGAACCTTGTTACGGCTATCATGAGACGAAAAACGTGCGTTGAAACGCTAGCCCTGCAGATACCGGGGAATAATTGAATGGAAAATAAATCACGGACATCGAATGGTTATACAGGTTATACCAAGTAGACCATCACACGCATTATTTTTATGTTTTCCAAAGGTAAAAACCAGAAATCGTCCGACAGACTATACAACGTACTCGCATAGCGTAGAATTTACGGCGTGTGAAAGAATAACAAAAAATAAAGACTGATACTGCCGATGAGCGTACTTTTGGAGGAAAATTAAAAGCGAGGATTTGCATAAATTGAGTAATTTAATTTATATCTGCACGCCACGATAAACCACCGCTGACAAAAATCGTTTTTGAGTAGAGTATTATTTTGTATATTATATTTTCGTATATTTTCCCTTGTTCCGAGGTAATCCCGAAGTAAACTAAAAATTATTATTAATTTTTCTTATTTATTGATAAAAAAAAAACTACGACAAAAAAAACGACCTTCTTATTGCACCAACTAGATCAAAAATGCTACAAAAAAATTCTTACATACATTTCTGGGTCGGAGCGATATAACTGGCAGGTAGGAGAATTGTTCGATTCAAAAAACTACAGGTATAATTGGTATACCTACGCTCTTATAATGTATACATACCCGTTTTTTGTCGTTTTTCAAATTACGACTTCTCGATACCCTCGGCGGGAAACGGTCCAGTCCGTTCATCGAAGTGGCGGTTGTGTTCTTTGGAAGAAGCGGCGTAGTTAACAACCGGTGCGCAAGCAACCGGATCATGATTACGGGGTCCACGGCGCTGCTGGCCAGTGTCACGAAAGTCTGCACGAACTGGGGTGAATTGATGTTCGTCGGGAAAAAGTCTTTCGTCAGATTGGTCAACGCTGTCGAAAACCAACGAAATATTATAACGCCGTTTTAATTGAGGTGAAAAATAATTTTCATTATCAACGGTGTGGAAGAGGGGGGGGGGTTCTGGGTGATGAGAAAAAAATAATTTAAAAGTATACCTGATGATTATTTTTAATACCACGATAGGTACGTACGATTTTTGATAACTACTGCAACCACACCGTATACGTATCGGTAAGTTTACTACAGATATAATAATGTTAAATTATCAAACAACCCCATGTTATATGTAATACACGTTATACATGTTATGTCACATTATTGATATTGTGTGAAAAACTATCTGATAATGTTATATTTTTCGTCAAGTGCCGGCCATCAGACACGACTCGGAACGTTTTGTTCGGTTCTAATAACCTAAATATTATTTCGATAAAACTACTGATAACTCTAATATTTGAAGTTACTGCAACTCGAGTCTGTATATTACTATCGTAAAAGTAAGTTTTTTTTTAAATTTTAAAAAAAATAATAACAATAATATATTTATAAATTAAGCGTACCACGGGTTTGCGTGTAACACGCTCTAAAATTACACAACCGATTTTGATAAGAATATGCTCATGTGTGTGATTTGATCAAACTTAATATATCGAATAGTTTTCATCCCGATTTAGCAACCCCTCTGTCCTTAAAATACGATCTTAAGGTACATCTTAAGATGTTTTCAGTACAAAAATTCGAATTAATTTTGTTGATTTATGATACGTTATACTTTGGCGACAAAGATGAACAATGTGCGTATGAAAAATAATGTTAAAATTGTCATGATAAATTTGTTTATACAAAACTGTAAATTAAAGGTGTAGTTATCTATTGTTAGATTCATGTAAAGGGGCCACGTAGGGGCATAGCTTCCATAGGTCTTTGATGTGTTCATAATTTTAGCAACCCCCGGGCTGGTGGTTTAGTTACGCCTATGTGGGTAGGTACCTACAATATAATATTTTCATATTTTTATTTATAAAAATCAGAATCTCAGCAACGCGCGGCCGGGACAGCTAGTATATTATTATATTATTATATCATATTGAATGTTCAAAAAGGTGTTCGCAGTTTTGCCATCTCTAATCACAACTAAATCAATGTGTTTTAATTAATGTTGTTAATTGTTAAAAACACTTTTCTTTTTGTCGGTCACTATTATTTCACAGGGAGATAACGTGGACAATCTAAGTAATTTATCAATTCAAATTTAAAAACAGCTAATATTTAAGTATTTAAAGAATGTATAGTGTTCGACAAAATCGAATTTCGTTCAGAAATTTCTATGTAAAAATCTAATAATTTTTATACGTACCATAAGAACTTAAGAGATTGTAAGACTTTCCGTTCAGCGTCCAGTGTAACGTATACACATTGTAAATCGAATCGTCCTCTTGTGACAAAGTAGACTAAATAAAAAAAAATATTCATTATGTCACAGTTTAATCATTATTGTATTTAATGTTATTGGTTTAACTGTGTACGATAAATTCAAACGTTTTATTAGAGCTGTGAATTTAACGCGCAGAAAAATTTAAAATACAGAAAAATAGAAATTCCAAAGTACCTCTTCTAAGAAAACATCGATTTGTATTAAAAAAATAAAAATAATAATAATAATAAAAAAAAATAAAAACATTTATTTACATTTCGATTAGTTATTCAAAAAACATCATCAACCAAAGAAAAAAAAGAGTTTCGCTCATAATCTAAAACGTGCGCTTCAATAATATTATGAAACGCAAAACGACATATCCAACTCACCTGGATTTCGTCCAACACGTTGATAATAGCCGATTCGATTGACATTCCCAACAGCTTGGAATTGTCCGGGGACAGCACGTATTTCGGAGGCGCCGACGTCACCGTAATGTAAGTGTCTTCATGCGTTCTCAATACAGATTGCAGCGGTTTGTTTTCTATTTCTACAGATTCATAATAATAATATCATAGATTTTTTTCATTTAATCGTTCATTTTAATTTCAGTAGCGGTAGCGTTTAGTTAACTATATGGACGGTTATCGTTTCCACTAAAAAAATTGACTATTTGCGTGCATTTCCGCCAAAACGAAAAAGGTCCGAATTTCGTTTCCGCCTGTATTATTGAGATGGAGTTTGAGAACCCCTAATCTATGTGTATAGTGTTATCGATCATCGACGGGTGTCAAGACAATTGATTTTACATTTAGTAATTAGTACCTATCATAAATAAATGTAAATCGATCTAATCTATATCATGTGTAGATAGTGTTTGTTATCAGGCTCAGAGTTAACTATGAGTATTGTGATAAAAACGACGAATTTATGTAGGGCCTTTGTTTGAAGGAGGGGGTGGGGGATAGCTATAGATATCTGTTAAAATTATCAATAAAAATCATAACTATACCGCAAAGTTTATTGTATTGGCATTTAACATTAATAATCAGGGTTAGGATTTTACGAGTATAACACTTAAGTAACTGAAATATGCGCTATAAGTACCATAAAAACATAAAAAATAGCAAGATAAAAAGTGTATTTATTTATTATTATTTTTTATTTTTCTGTTAACAATTCACAATTTAAAAAAAATACTTGAAATACATACGACAGAATATTCCAGGGAAAAAAACATTAATACAACGTTCTTATTGGCTAATAAGATGTTATAAATATACACTGTTCGATGGACCAATACGCCAGACTACTAAAAAATAGATTGTAATATGAAACGAAAGTATGAATATTTTTCTTATGGTTGAACACCAATGACAAATTGTTTCTACTATTTTTCGTTTGATGCAAACGAGATTTATAAAAATACAAAATAAATCACGGAGTAAAAATACAATTTGGAACCCCTGATGTATAAAATTAATTTATAGTTCATTGTAATGTTTTCATCTGTATTCTGTCATAATTAGCAAATGCTAAAAATCCGAGCCCTGCAGTTAATAATAAACGGACAATATGTGATAATATGGCATTTTCACGCTTGATATTTTGATTTGCGTAAGTAGTAAGTTATTGAAGAAAGGGTGCGGTGTGGATAGGGGTAGTTTGAATTTTCCGTTCAGGCTCCTTTAGGGGGAAGGGTGATGGATAAATCACCCACATCACCCCCCCCCCCCCCCCTCCCATTTCTTGAGTACGCCACTGTTCGGGATAGGTATATGTATTTAAAAAACGTTAATCGTGCAGCGAATACAGTAGTAATAATTTACTGAAATAGATATAAGTATAATATAATAGTAATTTAGTGTCTAAAAAAAATCGGTCTAAAAGATGGTATCCTATAAATTATAAACATTAGAACATAAAAAAAAAAAAAAAAAAAAAAAACTGTTCGTTATTAATACGCGCGTGGAAACCTTTTGTTTGTATGTTTTTCGGTGATTGAATAATGTTTAATGTAGACACACGTAATATACATTACGTCAAACTCAGTTTGAAACCCGAACCATTAATAATCTAGAATCATGTCAGGGGGGTTTTTTTTTATACATACATTTATAAAAGAGACTACCATATTACTAGTGCGTGTGGTTTTTATAGATTCTGATTTTACATTATACGCATTGCACACGAACACGAATTTGTATAAAGTGTCGTGGAATATACGGTTTTTGTCGTCATTCTACACAAAATGAGAATGACGTGTACGAGGGGAAAACGCAGGTGCCTCCTACAAACGGGGCCTTCCAAATGTCCTGTTAAAATCGAATTGTCCGAAAATGTCTTACGTAAAAACGGTCCGGAATCATTGTATTCTGAAATATTATGCTGTCGTTGTCCTATTGTCCACCCGTATCCCCCAGTACGAACTTTAGATTTTCAAACAACACGAACACGCTGTATTGGAAATTCCGTAAACAGACGGAGTTTCAGTTGAAATAAATTTCAACGCCCGAACGTATTCGAACGAAAATCCCGTCTAGCCGTGGAATTTTAAATGTCGGTGTTTCGTATAGCTTACCTTTGGCCATGTCGAATATCGATGCGTTGACTCGATGCGCGAATCCCAAATAGACCAACAGACGGGCGGCGTGGTATTTCACGTAGTGGCCGTACTTGTCGGTAAGGTGCGTGTAATACCATTCGTTGGACGGCAACAGCAGTTGATTGACAATGTTTGGGAAATCCTCGTACAGGAGTTCTTCGTGGTGCGCGGAGTTCAACGCGACGGACGCCACGATTTGCAACACCAAAATGAGCAATTGCTGAAAGGCATGCAATAATGAACGCAATTAATTTTGAGCGATATCAAGAGAGGAAAAAAAAAACATCGGAGTCGAATCGAATTATCATAAATTACGGTTCGCGGACACCGACGAGGAATTAAACTCATAAACTCTAAAACGTTACAATATTCGTTTTAGCGGTGACCGTTATTGGTATAATATTATATTTTTATCCCAGCGAACTCTGCGATTCGAAATAATATTATCGGGTACACTCTGAGCAGCTGCTGTGTTCGAATCGGGGGCGTGGCGGAGCTCAATTGAACGATTGAAAAACTACGTCCCGAGCACAAAATGATTTAACAGAGACCCGCGGGGAGCTACACGGCGCGATTAAATTTCGTTAAAACAAATACCTACTACATTTCAACCGAGCGCTCGCGTAGGTACACATGTATTTGCAAATAATAATATTTCGCACGTAAAGCGAAACGCGGATTTACGTTCGATTTGTATTCGTCAAATATATTTCACGCCTACAGTCGCCCAAAAAAAGGTGATATTTCGTATGGAGATTCAGTACTAAAATTATACACGGTTGTCATTGACTTAATATGTTCATGGAATACGAAAGCTTTGAAATTCCCGTGCATTGTTATGGATCTGTCATCAAGATAATTGTTCTATTATCTCGGTTCGTTGTCCGCGCAGGCGTGCAAAAACGTTATATCTTTCTGCAACGCTGCGGGTAATTGAATGTTCGGATGCGTAAACATTTGCGTACACGTTTTATTCAGGGTTATAGGGAAAATTATTTTGACGGGTTTTCCGATACGAAAACCCGCGAACGATTTCGGTTTTTTCGCGGTAAACCACACAATCGGGGGGGGGAGGAGGGGAAATAAAAAAACAAACGGTTAAGTCCCCAGGTGAAACTGCGGATTGTGACGATATCGTTTTATTTACTTTTAGAAACACCGCGTCAACATTGTCTTTAGACGTTTCGATTGGCGGTGCATTTTCCGCGGATTGCGGTCTCACGTTTTCGCCGCGGTTCGTTTATAATTTGAAACGAGATTTGATTTCCGAATTGGATTTCCTTTTCGGTGCGACGCGTGCTCGAAAGTTCGGGTACGGGTCCGCGGTCTCGCGATAAAAGGTGTGACTATAACACTTTGCCAAAGTGATCCCGAACCGCGCGCGTGTTCGCACGCAGAATGAAAAGATAATATTATTTATATCGGGAACGGATGTTCGGCAGTTCGGCACACAACACAGTCTCGACGACGGTAATAATAATAATAATAATCATAATCATAATTTATCGTACGAGATAACTTTTATTGAATATAATTTCGCTCCGCCGACACGGCGCGCCGCGGAGAGTTTGCGATAAATCTTGAGGTTTTATTATTATTATTTTTTTTTTTTTTCGGAAAACCGTCGGGACGTGTCGATTTCGCGATCGTCGCGATATAATGAATCTTCCGTGTGTAGCGAGGGTATCGTCGTCTTATACGTGTATGCATTTTTTTTTTTTCGGCTCGGCTTTTATCTTCTTTTTCTCTCGTATACGCAACCGTTTTCGGTATAATTTACTCTCGGTCGTGTTCAAAGTGCCCGTTCCAGATAAGAGACGGTAAATGTATTTTTATTATTACTATTATTTTTTTTTTTTTTTTATCGAAAGTTAATAACGCACTGGCAATGAAATATATCGTAACGTGTAGGTACAGATACCTATAATATTTTATAACATAATCGGCATTTTTTCAACGGGCTGTAACGCGTTCGCGATTCTTCAGTGTTTCGACTAGAGTATCATAACGAACCGTATAGTGTCGACACACGACCGAGACCTGTATAGTGTACAATGAATACGTGATAAGTAAAATCCATTAAAATTGGCGACACGTGACACGTTAATAGATTATGGGGATGGCGGGAAACGTGAAATCCGTTTAAAAAAATATTACTTTACGGGACCTGTCTTTCGAAGAAATACATTACTATTGTTTACCCGTGTACCTAACTTGCACGACTATATTGTACACCCATTTAACCGATATATTTTACATCCATTCATAATATTATTATTATAATGTCCTTGTGATTGCGGTGCGGCAAATGCATAGCGTTGAAAATACTTTCTATAATACGGAGCGAAAGAGCCTATAAAACATATTATTCACTTTATAATATTATGATAGGCGTGGCATTTGAAATTGTCGATTTGTTTAGATTCTGAGTGGAGCGAAGAAGCATATAGTTTTACAAAGGTGTTTTTTTTTTCACAATATCTTTGCGCAACTTTTCTACCAGAAGATTTGTTCGAATTTCTACGCGTAGAAAGGAAACCGGCAAGAGCAGGTACATTAGGAAGGTTATTTGTCGATTTTCTCACGAGTTTTCTCATTAAATTTGAAAAACCGAAAAAAACGGGAAAATATAAAAAATGTAGGTATTCGTTAAAATATGTTACAGCCGCCTTTTTTCCTGTGCACAATTTTTCAACTTTTAATGATAACAATATTTCTAAAAGAAAACTTTACTGCAGAGGTATTTTAAAGAGGTAATTTTTTGATTTTCCAAAGAGTTTTCCCAGTAAATGGGAAAGCCGAGAAAATCGTAGGAAAACTTGGAAAATTGGTACAACATTAAACAAATGTTATTAAAGAAAATATATAAAGCCTATTTAATTATTTCACTATAAAATTATATATATTTGACAAAGCATCACTATTACCTAAACTCCACTCAGAATCGTTTTTTCGTAAGCAATAGTTTATCGTTGCTCACAGATATACATTAAATTCCCGTCTATATCTTATCTTCCCAACTTTCCACCTACACTGCTATCTAGTGACTACATCCGCCCCCATTCTTACCTTTTTTTTTAGTTTTTATTTTGATAAAATTGTTTTAGCCTAGCCGAAACGCTTGAATATTTTTTATGAAGTTTATCAAAAAAATAAAATAAAAGTAATTTAATAAATTTTTTTAACAAGCGGTCAAAGTTAAAATGTTTAATGCGAATCGTAAGAATAGCAGAATTCCCAAACATGTTTAAGCAAACACCATAGTCCAATGATTTCTCGCTAACAATGATTTATCGTTTCCTATAGGTGTGAATTAAATTACTTTTTTACTCAGACATAAGTTTTGTTCGAAACTGAAAATAAGCACTAACATCTAAAACAGTCGAGAAACCTAACGCCAAATTAGAAACTATGGTTTTTTAAGGATAAAGGTAATCGCAAAAAGAAAAGATGTCCACTTTATAACGTAATTTAGCTATCACATGATTCACCATAAACCTTAAATACATATTATATGTAATAATAGAGCTTGTTCTTTAAACTGTTAGAGAAATATCAGCTGCTAAAGTTAGTGTTTAGTGCAGAAATGGGACATGTTCTTGGACGTATTCCCGTTTTGTGTGCCCCCTGTAAAATTTGAATTTATGCACGTGTTTCACTCATTATTATTTAAAATATTTGGTAAATCACGGTTTTGTTTGAAATCCTCGAGTGGGAGGGGTGGTACTCCACTATATGACAGATCCCTCGTTTTTATTTTGCAATATTGCGTAGTGTAATTTCCTTAAAATATTCACTGTTTTGGTATCAGGGAAGTCGGGCTTAAGTAAATTTTTGACATTTTTCTTGTGTACTTTATTCACCTCCCACTTTATTTTTCAGGTTTAAATACCCCATGCCTATTATATTTTAGCACTCGTTGTACTGAAAATTTAAATATCACATGTTCCTTCGATGATGCATACTTTTTGTTTGGCAAAAAAGGCGATCGGTCATTTTATGATGTACCTATTGTATAGCAATTTAGCCGTTTAACAATTCTCAACGTATTAATCTGCTTACAACGAAAATTATACAAAATTGATTTAACCTTTTTTTCCTTGGGAACATGCATACATTACACATACACACACATACATACATATATATACAGGGTGTAAAGAAAAAAATTAATAAAAACATATTCACCTTTGAGATTCGTATAAGAAACAGCGGAAAACGTAGGTGTTTAAAATTGTAACGAAACTCACCGTAAGCCGGTACTACTTACCGGTGTATTTCAATAACAAAGAAGTATAACGGACGATTAAACAAAAAAAAAAAAAAAAAAAGTCGATATTCACGATTATAACAATATAATAGGTACGGTGGGTGTTGTACACGCAAGTATAGCGTAGTTGGACTCGAGGAGGACAAAACGAAAAGAAAAAAAAAATGCCGATGCGACGACCGATTTCTAGTAACGATACGAGTGTACTGACCGGGTCGTTGGTGGATTCGAGCGAGGCGGCCAATATTTTCGTGTGCGGTTTTTTCATCAGCTCGCATTTCGACTCATCGCTGATGGACATGAACAACAGCGCTCGGGCGCTCAGTATCTGCATGCAATGGTAACTGCACTGGTACGACCTAAACAAACATTGTGCGTCACGATAACGATAACGATATCATCGCAATCTACATCCGAGCGGAGAGAAAAAAAAAAAACAAACACCTCCGACGATCGTCGTCGCCGTCGTATTATTATTATTACTGTTGTACTACGGGTACACGTACCTTTCGGTTGGCGAGCACAATTGTGTGCCGACGGCCTCCCGTTTGTAGAGCGTGAGCGAGTTGTGCAACACGTTGATTACCGACAAGACGCTGGATCCGGACAAAACTCCTGAACAATTACAGCGAATACAAATATTATCGAGATATTATTTTTTTACTGTTGTCTGTACATCGTACGCGTCGGTGGCGTATTTCTTTTTATTATTATTTTTTTTTTTTAAAGGATTTTGTCGAGAATCGCGTAAAGTATTTAATTCGGGTGGCGACCGAGAGGGGGGAGAAAGGTAATATCCTCACTCCGCAGAAAAATATACACTGTCTCCTGAAAATGTAGAACGTTATACCGCACAATAAACTACATGTAATGCGAGTTATGGATGATCTTGTTGACAGTAAAATAAATCGAAATATCATTGTACCTTAACGAGCTACAAAAAAAAAAGTCATCATATTTTTTATTTATTAATTTTCTTAATTGTTTCACTCCTCGGTATAAAAATTCCTAGATCCGCTCTGCGAAAACATACCTGTCTAGACGGAGGAGGGGGGAAGGATCTGTTTTTAATTTACAAGAAGGTACGGGCAATTTGTCAATCCGAAATTTTTCCGGTTATTAAAATCGAAATCGAATAATACTCATACACACGGGTACGTGCAATTATTACTGATTTATATATTCGAGTAAACTAATCTAATACCGCAGTGGTTTTGATGGTTTATTTTCGATTGTTCTATGTAATGAACAAAATATGAATAATGTGTAATGTTACTTTCGATTTTATGTTTTCCCGACCAGCGAGTAAAAATTATATGAATTCAAAAACAAATAAAATCGTAATATTAATTGATTATCTTTAAAAAAAGTAAAATAAGATCAAAGGGGAAGATTATTTCTCTCTAGTATCTCATAAAAATATACGCCCCTGTTATCGATAGACGCGCGTCTTTTCGTTTTTTTTTTTTGTTTTTTTTTTCAAAATAAAAATCATCTTATTCTAAATAATAATAATAATATCCTAGTCGGCATACCGATCACGCTTTCGACGAAACTCTTGTTGAGTTTTAAATTTTCGATTTTGGTATGATCTCGTACTAAGTAACGCCACACCGTCGTCAGTTTCCTGTTGGGGTTCACCGGTTTCGAGGACTTGTCGTTCTTGATTGATTCCATCAGACGCTTGTTCATTCTAAACACGCGCGAAAAAAATGTAATTAATTAACATGTTTCATTAAATTAATTTAACATAATTAATATGTTTCTGAAACTATACGCAACAGTTTCAGTACCGACAATAATGAAATTCGAGAATTTTCAACCGTGGAGTTGGATAATATTTCTAAATTGATAGCAGGTAGGAATGTACAAGAGGCTGTATGATAATAATCAGTTCGTTTGTAGCACGGAATAATAATGCATTTGACTTGTTCACACGAGACATTTCAAATAATCACGTATGTTACGGTTTTGAGAGTGGCGGTATAATACCGCGCGTGTATCCGTATCGTTATCGTAACTCTACATGGGTGTTAAATGAAAGGGTGGCGGAGAGGCGAGGAGAGCATTTGCCTCGGGGACGCTAAAACTTTTCAAAACTAACGGGGCGCCCGGCTCAATATAATACGAGAAATAAAATTAACTGTATTATCACTGTTGTTATTACGTCACTTGTTATTTTGTTTTATTTTCAAACGGCTGGCTCAGAGTAGTAATGAATATAACCGTATGGTAATGAGAAGAGCGTAAGTACAACCTGTAATCACGTAATAATACGTGTTTCTATCTAGAACACATTTCAGGGGTAAGGGAGAATGTTATTTTGACGTAGGCGAAATATTGAGATTTTAAAATATGAATTTAATGAAATTTTTCGTAAAAATAAAAACAACAAATTCGAAGGAATTGACCCACCAAATCATCGCCAGATAAAACCTTGAGAATGGGCGATTAAAAATGATGCTCCTGGTCGCCAAACGCGCTTAACACGGCTCTGCATAGCTGTAAACTATGCCACAGGATTTGGGATTCGGATATATCATATTATAGTCGTCGATGTAATATTTGTGAGGATTGACCGATATGGCCGTCATTTAACTTCCATCTCGTCGGTGCAGTGAAATTAGTAAAATTAGCATTTTTAGATTCCAGATAAAAAAAAAATAAAAGAACCGATACGGCCGATGGGCGAGGTATCCGCGTTGTAGTTGGGGAGTATGGAAAATATATTATTGTACAGGTAGAGCAATTCAATTTATAACTGTATGTAACGATAAACCATTGCTCATGATAACTATTCTGCGTGATACAAGTGTCGAAATACCGCGATTTGTATGATTTTCGTGGACAATTTTGAATTGAAATGTTTATAAAAACAACTGCCGAAAAAATCACGTCTATACGAAAACAAATAAAACCAAACAAAAATTCGTACATCAGACATACACATATATGTATGTATAAATAAATCGCCAGCACGTTTTGAAAATTTTACCGTGTCTATACACGGAGCTAACGTGTCAGTATTCGGTGAAAATTTCATTTCACTATAATTATTATTGTTAACCGAATTACAAATAGAAAACAAAAATCGAAAATAACGGACCGGTATTGCCGTATATTTTTTACGGTTTATTTCTTATCTAAACGTTTTTTCCTCGGATCATGCTAAATTATCAAGAAAACCCGAAAAGACGCGTTTAACGCGGAGTCTGTTTTCCATATTTTTTTTCTTCGGTCGTGAATCATTGTCGACGCAGGAGAAAAATATTATGATTCACGATCCGTGTGATAACGTCTTACGTGTGTCGGCGTCGCAATTGGTATTAAACAGATACGAACGGCCGGACAAAGGCTCGGATAAACCGGATACGACGAATATACGCGCAACGCAATAATGACAATGTTATTGTCGCGTCAGAGATACGACCGCGATGAGTAAAAATAATACTATTGCGTATCCACCGGGACGAGTTTAATTCCGGACGGCTTACTGCGCGAGCATTAATTTAGGGCCCGAGATTTTATATTATTTGTTGTCAAACGCTATTATAATAATAATAACGAGACGTTTCCCGCCAGCGCGATACAATTACAAAAAAAAAAAGAAGAAGAGCTGCTGCTGATGGGTGATAAATCGAAAAGGTAGGATTATATTTATAAATTATAGGTGCGCGCGGCGATAAATCATCGCTGACGAAGTACGGTTTCCGGCGGAGTATTAGTACGGACAGATTTTTCACTTGTTTACCCGACCCGCAAATCAACGAAAATTCGCGAGCGTTTCCCATTTATTAAGAAAACCGACGTCGAAAAACGACATACTCGATACAATCGAAAACGCTACGGAAGAGTTCGTATAAACTCTTCTTGAGCATGGTTTCTGTAGGTATTGATGCGCAACAAATACGTACAATAAAAAAAAAAAAATTCTCAAATTATGATTCAATGTATTTGTTTTTAAATTCGAATCTTCTTCTTCGTACGGTATGATTGTCATTAACTGTAAATACGTGAATTTACCCGTTGTTCTATATGAAACATAAAATGCGTTTCGCACCTGTCCGAGTTATACAAAAACCAAAATTGATAGAGACAAAACGGATTCACTATTTTGTGTTCAACGCGCCAAAAAACTACAAGGATCGGATGTTATAATATAAATAACAACAACGGAAATATTTCGGCGGACAGTGTTGTTTATTAACTTCGTATTGTCAAACTTATTTTACATTTTTGTAATCAAATTTTTTTCGCGTTTCGATTGTATTGTTTATAATTAATAACCGAACGTGTATTTGTTTATTTCAAAACTCATTCGCTGTAACACATTTTTTTTTTTAAAAAAAAAAAAAGCCCATTACTTATATTCCTCATACAGCACACAATATTTAGTTTTTCGAATATCGACAATCGTCTCGATGGAAACCTGTATAGAAAACTTACAGTATAGAATAGAAAATCAAATTTTTTATAACAACAGTATATAAATTACTCGGGATATGTCATCCGTCGCCGAAACGATGAGCCACGCGATAATTATATGTCCCGCAGTATTCGCGCTTAAAAAATTACTATTACGCGATCGTTTTTTTTTCTTTCTTTCTTTTAAACGCGCATTACCGAAACCGTAGACAATACCGTATTCGGTCGACATAATACGATGTTATATAACATCTTAAAATATTATCAATACTTATGGCGGGCGCAGCGCGTTTGGACCAGGAACGTTTGGGCCACTAATAAAACTGCAACCCGTTTGGACCAATACTTTTGAATTTTTATTAAGGCTCGCTAAGAAATGTTCAATTAGAATACGAAAAGAAATTTTTAAATCGAGTAACAAGTAAATTGTTCAGGTTTACGCGCAGTTTCTGCGTATCAATTTAGTTTTAAAACATACCAAACGTTCAGTTACAATGAATATATACTCGTGTCCGTTATGTTTATACAACAGACATCCGTGTATCGGGTCTCATACACGATAAGACGACGCGGATGAAATACCGCTACACAAAGGCCCGCTAAACAAACGTAAACTAACGCGGGGAAAATTCTGGTCCCGACGGGCCGTGTAAAAGCAGTGTTTTTCGGCCCAAACGGGCATTCAATATCGGTCCGAACGGGCCCTGTCCCCGTTACAGTAATAATTATGGTCGCGATCAAAATCGTTGCGCAGAATACTACAGTTCCGAACAACAGCGTATACGGCGGTATACCCGCGGCAGTTCGTAAATGACTATTATAAACCGCGCAATAATTAATAATATTATACGGATTCGTGTCCGGATGTCTCGGAAACTCGAAGTTTGCGTACTCGCGGGGCGCTTGGCGGGGAATGGGCGAGGCCGTCGCGCGGGAATTATTGTGCCGAGCCGACGCGCGCGCTCTTGACGTAAACTAATTAATTAATTTCATTTCGCTAACGTGATACCATAACATAATATTACACATTGATATTGTGTGCTTATTATGTGTTTAGGCGCGTGCAGATTACGCGTATCGGTTAAGTCGCGTCGTTTAATAATATATAATCGCGTGTCTCGTGAACCCCGCCGCCGAGGAAATACAATTACAACATTATGACGGGTTTCCGAACTTTCTCGAAACAACAATACGATACATATTAATAATAAAAGACGAACGTATTTCGCGCGATGTGCGATTCGCCACCGGTATTGGTGAGAAGTTTGGAGGGCACAGGACATAGACCGGATGATTTAATGTGTATGTCTGTACGCGGCGATTAATCGTTGCAAACTATAAAAACGATTCCGAGCGGAGTTCGGTAGTGAGTACACGTTTTGAAAGGCCGTAATAATTTACGAAACGAAATTGAATATAATACGTTTTCTAAATTGTTCCCGGTTTTCCCACCCCGATTTATATGAAAAACAGCTTGGAAAACGACCCTTACGGAGTACCACCCAGAAATGGTACTACACCTAAAAGTCGGAGCGATATTTCCGGTAGAAAAGTTGTTTGCAGAAAAAAAAACAAACATCACTATAAGACCACGACTGTAGATGCGTTATGAGCCTCCCCTCGCTCTGAATACGCTTCTAGGGTCTGTTAGAACGTTCTGGTTTCTAGACTTTCTTGATTAGTGTATCGTGGGTTTTATTTAAACGCGAGAAAATTTCTTTTTGCGTGTAGATATAAATCAAATTGCTTTCATTCCCTCTCTCTCTATATATATTTTCTCTTTTAAAATGAAAGTTCTAGATGGAACTTTTTTCGTCTTAAAACCGTGTCACACCCACCAGAAATATCAGTTTTTTTTCCACGCCGCCCCTTGAAAGATATATAGATTTTTTATTTGACGATATACCTATATTTTATTTGAAAACGATTTCTAGATTTCCAATTGTTTTTCCATAGAAATCGAGAAGACCGATAGCAATAATTTCGATTTTTGTTTTCGCCATTTTATTATTTGGCTACAGGGGAAAATACGACTGATCTTACTCTACGTTACCCAGAATCGTTTGTTTTATTTCAATCGTCTATCGTGACTTACGGTATAATTTGTAAACTGATTCTTCTTATGTTCCATATAGGCACCCTTAAAAAAACTGTCTACCTACTATGCCCGGCTTTTTTTTTCTTCTGCTAGTATTCGAATAATATTATTGTAGACTAAAATTATTATTTATTAAAATTAAAATTATTTATTGAACCAAAATCGATTTTATTCTCGATTTAATAATTATTACTAATTGTAACGTTTTTTTTTTTTTTTTTTTCTTAACACAAACAAGTCGGTATGTTTTTTTTTATTTTTATTGTTATTAATACGTTCAATATATAGTAATAATCAGCGCAATTGCTCCGGTTAACTGCGATAACGCTAATAATTATAATTTCGCACGTATACATCTCAGGTACGTTAGTACAATAATATTATGTTGCATCATAATAATAAAATAAAATACACGCAATATATTTTATTTATTTTATCTTTATATTTATAACTTTAATTGAATTACCTGCAGTTTGACAAGTAATTTGTAAAATTCATAGTTCAAAAATCATCAAGTTGGTACTTTCCTGCAGAATTTTAATGGGAACCGCGGCTGCTCTAGGGATCCTAAACGTCTTAATTAGGCCTTGACAAACATGCGGTTAAAGGTCCATAATGAGAGAGTGAATCGATAATAATATTTTGCCTGAAGGACAAACGCCGTGAGTCAAGGATCGAGAAAAACAATTTACTGCGGGTTTTGATGTTGTCCAAACGGAAATACGTTCTCATCTCGCCTCTTTACGGGTGCCCACGCTTATAATGAAATTTAATTACGTGTAGGAGGTATTTACACGAGACTTCACTGAAAATTTAATTTCATCGCATTTATTTACCATACTGTTTTTTCGAAAGTGTAAAAAAAAAGTCCGAATTATTAAACTGTTGGTATCTGGGAAATTCGAGAACCTTCGACGAAAACGACAATAACGAACGGTTGGAATTACGAAAATAATTATTATAACGAAATATTCGACAGATCAATTATTGTCGTTCAATAGTATATAAGTAATAACGTTTGCGAATATTCGCAAAATTAGTTTTTAAAAAAAACCGCTACTTATATAATTAATTTTGTTCGGAAAAATACCGTTCGATTAATCTTTATTACAAAAAAAAAAAAAAAAAGGAAACGTGCGCTTTTTAATCAATTTTAATTATGTTTTTTTTTTTTTTAAATGCAGACTTAAAGTAAATTATTTTTTTAGAAAAAAAAAATCCCTCTTTATTCGCCACAAGTAAATAATTAGTGCTTTATTAATTATAGGTATAAATGATCATTAAAAGTTAAGTTTCTTTTAAAAAAAAATTCCTTTACAACCGCATTGACTATGTTAACTATATCGTTAAAAAACACCGTTCGTTTATATTTATTCTGGTCAGATACCTATTCAATGAAAATAATTATTGATGAAATTAAATACATTTCTTTTCGACTCGGCAATATCAATGAACGGGTCAAATTAGTTTTTACACTCGAACAATCATATTTTTGGAGCTAATCATATTTTCTCTTGAGAAAAAAAAAAAAAACGTACGTTGTATGATGATAAAAAAAAAAAAAGATTAAATTAATCTATTGATCTTAAAATAAATTTCGTTTAATTAATTTTCGACAAATATATTCGAGTGTCGGTAAAAAAATAATAATGGAATTGGAGAGAAAACGGCGAAACGATATTGACCGGCTATTTTTGGCGGCTCATTGTACTGCGATTCGAGTGAGAACCTCACTTATACTACCTATATGGATTGCAATCAGAGCGAAGTGTCTCGCAGCTGCAATATAGTCTTGGAATTTTACACTTTAGATGTGTGTGCGTATTTTTCTCGTCGGAAAACAATTTCCGTCTAATCATATTTTCTCTTGAGAAAAAAAAAAAAAAAAAAAGTATTGTCTTCGGCAACGACTTTTTATTATACATGTATATATAAATGCAATTTATATATGTAATATATATATATATATATATATATATACGTTTGACACGCGGACGGCTGGAACGATTCGAAAGAGTCGTCGAAATCCGATACCTATACACTCAAAAAATCTAAATAAAACGGGATGAAACCCGAGCGAGGGCGCGACCGTATTATTTTTAATTCTGACTCGGGATCGTTTTTCGCGTTGCAATACTATGCGCGTTTTAAATTAAGTGTCAGTACACAGTCTGTTTTTTTTGATTCCGCGCGCGGGACGGAGAACGTATTGGTTTTACTATATCGTTTGTGTGATTTTTTTTTTTTTTTTCTTTTGATTTTTAGAAATTTTAAAACGATCGTTTTATGCCCGTGTACCCCGGAAATTCATGTAAAATAATAATTGGTCGTGGTTGCCTGACGTTTTCACAGAAGCCCCACTCATTAGCCTTATCGCCGGACGTGGTAACATTTTCGAAATAGTCTGGCGATTGTTAAACCATTTACAGGCGTAACGATATTTCTAGGTGATGTGACGTGTTGAAAATTGTTTGGCCACACAGGAATACTCGACAATTCAACACGGGGTTCCACTATGAATCGTGATTCGTTAGTATTAAATTTTACGTTTCAAGTTAAAATTTGACAAAAATCGCAAAACTTACGGCTTTTCTAAACGCGCTTGGCCGTACCGCTTTCGGAATCATATTTTGATAGAAACGTGTACACGAGTATAAATTACACACACTCCATCCCACCTACCCGATTTCCCGTCTATAATCACACATTGACACACCCGTCCCCGGTACGGGCTCTCTTTTTTCGAATATAGGTTATTTAATGTTTTAGTGCGTTCGGTCCTGAAACATAGTGTTTTACGCATTTCCGTTGCCAACTCGTTACGATTTTTAGCTTTCGATTCGCATTGCCGCAGCCGGTCGTTGTACGAAACGCGACGGCAAAATCAACCCGCTCAACGGAAATGTTTACCGCGGACCCGTTGTGTACGGCGGGGTGCGGCGTAAACAAATATGGTGCGAATAAATATAATGAACATAAACACTAATTGCAGCCGGCGGGTGTAGCGCGCGTCGTGGAATCCGGCGGCTGCAGTTCGGTTCCGCGGTGGAGGGACGGCGGTGAACACGTAATGACGATATTGCAATAATACGACTTCAAAGACTAAATCGGGAGGGGTGGTGTGGGGGGGGGGGGGGGGTTTGGGGCGGTTTCTGTTTGCGCAAAGGCTCATCGGGACATCAAAAGAACGGTCCCTGATCAAATCGCGACCGTAGGTAATGGTGTTTCGCGTTAATTGCGACCAATTGCCGGGTATGGCGATGTTATTATACACTGTTTAGACGGAGTCTTATAAACGAACGGCGTTAATATGTGCGGCGAGAGGATTTCGCACGCACGAAATGGGTTTCGTACGGGTAATTTAACGGAATTCTCGAAGACAAACATACAAAGGTGTACCGGGTACCGGAGGTCGTGCCGCCGTTTTGCGCGGTTACGCGTAGGTATTATTCGAATCATATCCGCGTACGCGACCGTCGCTACAACGAACGCCGATTGTGAGCGAAGAATTTCATCGGGGGGGAGGGGAAACCCCCCACTCGATTCGTATTCATTTGATTACCACGTTAAAATAATAATCACCCTCGTATTCGATTCGCAATCGTTTCTAATCGGCCGAACAATTTTCACCGACATTAAACCGAATAAATACTGAAAATCCCAAAACGTCAAATGCCTATTTGACCACGTATTGAAAATGCTAATTCGAGTATTTTGTCAAAGTGTCAGGCCTGTACGGTTATTTTCAACCGAATTACAAAAATAATTAAAATAAAAAAAAATAAAAAAAAAAAAACGATTTCCTCATTACACCGATTAGACACAAACTGTAACGAAAAAAGGCCTTTTGTAATTTTTTTTTTTGGCGGAATAAAATTTCCGGTGGAAAAAGTTGTTCACACACAGAAAGAAAAGCGCACATCGTAGTAAACCCAATAGATCTCTCGCTCCGTTCGGAATCCAGAAAATGCAAAATTTATCGACTAGAAAATATATTCTCGTTCGTATTGATATCGTTTATAAGCGGTCCCGCGTCATTGTTACGATAGCGTTTATTTATATTTTTATTATTTTTTTTTTTTTTTTTATTAATGTTTATTCTATTCAAAGATTCGTGATTTTACAAAGCGATTTTATAGCAAAAAAACACTTTTACCGGTGTTAATATGTAATTTCGTATTACCGACGTACATAAAATACGTGACGCTTCCTCTAAAACCGAATTCGAACAAACGTGTTCCCGAAACCTTTTCTTTTCGAATTCAACGATTGCGTTTGCTTTTAACAATGCGTATAAAATAAACCAAACACGATACAGATATCGAATAATATATTATTATTATGTTGTCTAAAACTCACTTGGCTATGTAAAAGGGATGGTGTAAATGATCGGCTTGGTCCGCTTTGGTAAGAGACACGCCAAAACGTATGGAAATATCAATGACCCGATTGATCACCGAAATCGACGTGAACTGAAGGTTATAAATCCCTCGTAGCGACATCAAACAGACTTTCAAAACCGAACAAAGCACGACGGTCAAATCTCCTTTGTTCTTCTGATCTTCGTATTCGCTTACTGCTACCTACATTTTTTTGAAAAAAAAAAAAAAATACACTGTAAATAAACATTTTAGTAGATAAAAATAATTAAACAAGAAACACAATAATATTATCATTATGATATTCCGACATTCCTGGGCATGTATCGACGGCACTGCTCTCGTGTTATCGGTCAATCTTATCGTTGCTTTTTATTATTTATAATATTTTCACGCAAACCGGTCATGTTGAAAATACAAATATATAATCGATCAGTTTTTTGTTTGTTAAGCAGTGGCGACATTTTAATGTTCGGTGGACTGTAGCAAACTTATCAAATTTGCCATTTGACGAGGAAAGGAGTTATAAAAAAAAAAATGCTCCTTTTACTTCAATATTTGCCATGATTAGGTATTTCAAACTCGCATACAAGCACTCACAAAAATATGTATGCGTATAAATTATTTATTTTTATTCTAATTTTATATATTATTTTAAAAGCCGTGAAATCGGTCGGGAAAATGGGAAATCGAACAGTTGCCAACGAATCAATTATCTGTGAGAGCATAACACGGACAATAGGAATCTAGGTGAAACGATTTTCGACGTTTCCCAAATCCAAAAGCCAGAGGTCAATCGAAATTCCAAATCATACAAGGTCTCTTGGACTGGGGTAAATGCATAAATAACTCTCTCAACCCTCCTCAAATTCCGTCACCTGTTACCACCTTAAAAAATATTCAGGAAATATAGACGAAAAAGAGTCGAGTAGTTTTCAAAAAGAAAACGGAAACGAATTCAAATGCTTGGTTTTGAGATGTTATAATGAATTTAACATTTGCGTCAATTAACGGGCTGCGATGACTCACTCGTGAATTATGCCGTATCAATAATCATCAAACAACGTAGCACACTATACTGCAGATAAACACAAATGTATTCTACAATTTTTAATTAATTTTAATTTATCGAAACGCGTGTGCATATGTTTCACACTGCAGTCCAATAAAAATTCATCAAAATACGACACTATAATTAATAATATAGTATGTGGATGTATAACATGCTCGAGTAAAACACTCGCGCGCAATCGATTAACGCGTATTCAATTCCATTCGTACTCTATTTGCTTTTATAGTGCGGTACGGGACTTTTGGATTGAAGTTTAATTGATATTATTTTAATTTCAACATATTATGCAGTTTGTTTGCTTATCTATAATATACATTATAAGGTCTTCGGTTAAATTCGAGAAAATGCAATTAAACTCCGATAGTAATAATGGCTTTGTAGCGCGGAGTTTAGGGAAATCGAATCAAATTGAAAACACGAGTAGTAGTTACCTAACGTGTAAACGAAATAATTATACTGTATACTCACTTGTGTTTTCGAAATAATATATTTCGTATTATCCTTAGCATTTAATTGTCAAGTGCAGAATGCAATTCAAAACCTACGCGGTACAACGTTTTCGAATACAATTTTATATAATTGAATCAGGAAAATAATCATGCAATTATTCGAACGGTTGTAGTCGGGTTTTTTTACGACGAGTAAGTGTATAATTTTTTTTTTTTTTTGGGGGGGGAGCGCTAAACGGTAACGATTGCCACAATAGGAATATACAAATGGGATTTGTACGGTAACAATATGTGGACCAACGGAACAACTGGGAACCGACGAAGGAGGTTCAACTGAGAGCTTTACCATATGGTAGAAATAGTGACGGTGATATTAGCTTCGTCAAAGGTCAAAGGACACATAGGTTAGGTGACATAATGGTAAGAGGAAAAAACGACGCCGTCAGAACAGCAATAGAAATGGAACCCCAAGGAGGACGATGAAGCTCGATGATGACGGATTGAGGTGACGGAAGAACATTTAAAGAATTTTAAGGTTAAAGACTAGAGACTGGATAGAGATGGTTCAAGATAGGGTTTGAAATGTTTTTATAGCGGCGTGAAAGCTCTTAGAGATAGTCTGAGAGTAGGTATCGGAATAATAGAAGGAAATGTTCATTAGAGTACACATAAAATATATGTCTACTTCATTTCAATTGACGTTTAAACGTTGAGTAATTTTTCGTCATTTGAAATACTATTTGTCCGATTTAAACTGAGACTTATTAAGAATGCGACAATCGAAATTAATGTTAACGAATTTCGCGGTGTTTACGTAACAAATAAATAGGCACAAATTCAATTAGAACTTACGTTTAAAATTGTCTTCAGCAGAGTGCACACGTGATGTAAAGACGGTTCGTCGTTGGCTTCCAAATATTGCATTATGTTCATGAAATAACAGTTCAGCCCGTTCAAAATGAAACCCATACATTCCAGATTACCGGCCAAATTTAAAATCACCCGAAACTTTCTGTCTATATTGTACAGCTTCAGTTCCTTTGGATTTATGTGCTTTATACCTGTTGCAAATAGAAAACAAAAATATTATAATAATTAGGCTTAAGAGCGTTGGAGAATCTAAAATACCAATTAATAATTACACACGTTGATTTATATTTAAAAGATTCATACTGGCATATTTCTTTTTATGTGTGACTACACTTTTAAACATCAAGTATTACTATGTCATTCGTGTTGCAGTTGATCTCATTTACGAACCGAAATAGTGTAATGGACGCCCGACGAACTATGAATATGTGACCGCCGTACCGAAATATCGATGATACGATTATACGGTAGGGTCGGTGCGTTTTTCGGGGTTAATACCGGTATCTATTTTGCATTTCGGTTGACTGCCGTTCGCCGGGTATATACTTACCCCTTCAAACACACCTAAGTATTTCTCGCGGTAAAGCTTAAAGGGATTAAATAGGAAACCGTTGACGTCCGGGAGCGCTGTGTCTTCGGCAGGTATCTGCAAAGTTTCCCGTATTCCTGTTATGATATTCAATTACACTGGATCTGTACTTATTGGTGTTCCGGGAAATTCGTTTACTAGCGCTCTTAATGAATTAACCCATTACTAGTTGTGCTGCCGTTCTATAAGGCACGGTTATAATATCGTATTATGTATTCAAATATTTTAAAATTATGTACCGAATTACGGTACGGATTAGATTGATTCGTGTACGTTAGGTATGCTGTCGTATTTCCAGATTTAACACGTACATCAGCCCTTTTCGGAGAGTCGATTGTACGGTCACGGCGACAAAACTCTACCGTTAAGCTCGTCGGGTATCCATTTTATCCCGATAATTGCCGGTAAGTTTCAATGGGCAGGAAAAAATATGTTATTGTGTATTGGAATATTGAGAAAAAGTCCAGTTAAAACTTATTCGTATTTCGATAAATACATATTTTCCGGAAAATTTAACGCAACTTTTTTCAATCATCGCACTTTGTTCGCTATATTAATTTAAACTTCCCTTGTTTACCTAATCCCCTTCACGGAAAAATATTTAAACGCTCGTTTAAATAACGTTAATTAATGTGTACCTACGCAAAATAAAAAGTAAACAGTATAATAATATTATTTTTTGTGTGCAGATTAAACACGACCTTTTCCGGAGGCCTGTTCAAAAGCGCGCCGGATAACTTTCTCCCCTGGGCGAACGCCAAAGCTTTGCGGGGATCCCGTGGGTTACGGACCGTTTCGAAGTATCGAAGCTGAGTGGTAAACAACGCGAACGAGGGCTACCGGCAAACATACGGAAAATACAAATATTGTCGACGATAATTTCCGGTCAAATTTCAAAACATCTATCGGGTTTTTTAACGTAAGTAAATATTCGTAAAACAATAAATTCAACATCGCTCGGCAGGCATCCAACGCAAGTCAAATAGACGATGCGTGGGCTTTATGCAATAACCGTACAACTACATATTTGTCAATACTTTTCGGGAAATGAAAAAAAATATATATTGAATCGGTTCGCAAACAGAAAACAATGATAATAAAAAAAATCCGAACGGCGTGCGATCATAATACAAATTGACTTCGAAACGATTTTAAAAGCGTTCAGCCCGGATAGAAAAGTTTATCGATTTTTATTTGATTGAATTCGTACCGTTTCTCAAAAACGAAATAGCTATTTATATATGGCCTAAAGTGTTTATCGTTGTCTTGTTATTCGACCGGAATTTCGTTAAAAAACACGATTTTTCGCCCAGAAATGTTTAGAATTCTGCTTGAATCACGTTTTATTCGCGTTGTCACTTCGATACTGAAAATCGGATTTGTATTGGAAATACAAGAATAATTCTCTCTTTCGGAAATAATGAACAAAAAAACGTATTCGCTTGGGTATTGTATGAATCACTTCAATTTTGGTTTTTTTTTTAAATTTTGTACCGAAAATTTATTATTGAATCGATATAGTGCCTGTAAAGAATTTTGTTTTAACAAATTTACCACGAACCCACTGCAAGTCATTATTCAATTAAACAATAAATTGTAATTAAACGAAAATAGTTTTATTAACTTATTTATTTTTAAACGCGGCGCAGGTAAATTATGAAATGGCTGTATTACAGTCGGAATGTCTGACGAGGATTTACTTATTTAAATAATTTTTAACGGGACGGCAACCGACGGGATCATTTAAATTCCATTACTTTTTTAATTAATTACAGTTCGCGACGACTGCCCGGCGGTGGTTGCCGATGGACACCGTCGCGCGTGTATAATTAATTTCTAATTATATCGTTTTCTATTAAGTTTTTTTTTTTTTTTTTTTTATTCGCTTAAATGAAAAGATTAAAACTATTTTTTTTTATATCTAACCAGATTAAAAAAAAAATCTCATTACAGCGGACGATATATTTTTTTTAAAAAAAATTTTCGGGTATTATTCCAATTTTAATTTTAAACCGTTCCTCGTATGGACAAAATAACATTACGTAGGTATAGGCAAAGTATTCACCGAAAGTAAACTGCACTAAAAAAAAATCCTCAAATTCGTTTCAAATTCACCTTTTGCATTATTTGCAATTTAATTATGGGAATCTCTTACCGTAATCCTTGATGACTGCAACTTTTTTGTCGTTTTTCGTTTTAAATATTAGCGACGGACTGTGAATAGACTGCAGGTCCTGTGCAACAGACAATATACGTACAAAATGTATAAAATATTCGATATTACAATTCAAGTAGATTTACACGTAACAATGCGTACGGAATAAAAAGCCAATTTTACACAGAAAATGGCGGAGCCAGGGGCCATCTATAGGGGGTGTTGTAACCTCCCACTGATTATTTGTTTAAGCTACAGTCAAGGTCAAGAAAGTCGTAGACTCCTGAACCCCTTAGACTCTCCAAAATCCTCCCCTTTGACGAATCCTGGCTACGCCAATAGTATACGGGTATCTAGTTAAAACTTGAAACAAAATTTGCTGATTGGTGTGACGTGCGTATGTTTAAATAATATATACATTAAAAAAAAAAAATTAATTAACGAACACTATTATCGTCAACATTGAAATCAATTGTATTCACACACATTAAAACATTTTTGTTTTTAATTCTTAACCAAACGAACCGGCTATAGGAACAAAGTATATTTGACTTTGTTATCCTGCCTTTCTTCCCGTACTTTTTTTTAAATTTTTTTTTCTTATTTATCATGATCGCCTAATACAATATTCAAGATTACAGACTGTGAATTTATATTTGTATACGTTTTTTATAATAATAATGGTAATGAAAACATCTTAACCGAGCGAGAGAGCTATAGTTATTGTAAACAGCCATAAGTGAGATAAGTACTTCAAAATTAGTTTTTTAATAGGTACCTACTCGATGGCCGATACTTATGGTACATTTAATTCGGTATCTCAATACAAAGTACTTGACATTTTCCAGAATTGCACCGCCATATTGAAACGCGATAAAAGATAACAGGTACAACTGTATTTAAAAGTGTTCATGTACTCGTATCGAAGATATCGAGACTTTCCACTCCGCCGTTCTCTATATCTTGCCGATAACCTTTTTTTTATTTTGTTATGAATTGCCGGTGACTTGCGTTGCTTGCAGCTATGTACACCGGCTCGTGACCCCCATTAATTCTCCACAGCTACTACTTGAACCAATAAACAAAAAAGATAAATCCCCGAAAAAAATGTATACAACTTTATTTATTTATTATTAGGTAATAATATTATGATACACCGAATAAGCAAAATTTTCTTTCGAAAAAAGTTGGGCTATTGAATTTTAAAGACAATGACCGTTCCCGAGTATAATTTAGTCGGATATATCAATCGGGTATGTGTGTACATATATAGACAGAAAATCGCAATTTTTGTTTCTATTTGCCAGTTAAAAACACTGCGAATGCATACGAGTATTTTGTATAAATAGCGAAAGTTTTTCGCCGGTAAACTTTTTACAACTGCTTTAAAAAATTAGGGACACGACTTTTTTATAATATGTTAGAGTGTCTAGTATTGTTGAATTTTTAAGAGGAGTTTTTTTTTTTTATAACAAATCATACACAAATAACATTGTTAAACGCAGGTGCATATTATTGTACACTGTTATGCACGTTAGAATATCTTTCTTTGAAGACATTTTTTTTTCTTTCCAAACGATCGTAATCTATATATAAAAGTGTCGCACGTTTCGTTGTCGAATCATAACATTACGATAGAAATCTCGATAAACCGTTAGGAATATAAACGGGAACAAACTTCCGGGGGGAGGGGGGGTAGGTGGACGGGGAAGGAATTCTAAACGGAAATGAAATCGACGCGTGATAAATTATCGGGAATTCGTTATAATATTATTCCATCGCGAAAATACAAAAACCCAATATGTCCAGCGTCTAACTTTTGCTACTTCGACCAGATTTTCCCGCGTCCATCCCGGTTATCCGAATGTTCGAAACTGGCTACCTGCTTGATTGATTTTCTCGATATCTTCCATAACACGATTATTTTTATTTTTTTTTTTTTTGAGTTCTCACTAACGAAATTCCGTAGGTACGCGTATACATATCTTATACGAAAAACCACGGTTTGGACCATGTACTCCGTAGAAGTTATGTCGTGTCCAAAGTGTAAACCTAAATTTTATAGTCGACGATAAAAACCGCGTGTGGTTTAGATAAAGTCACGCGGGGAATAAAACACTCGGACGGAAATAACAGAGGTAAAGTCCGATCGGATTTCGTTTATTATCACCGATGGAGAAAACCAAAACCATTCGGCAAAGTTGAACTTATGAAAAAAAATAAAAAATAAAAATATACGTGATGCTGAATCGTAATTTTGCGTATTTTGAATTAAAAACGTAAACAGTTTTTTTTTTTTTTCTCAAATTCTAAGCTTTAAATGATTGTTTCTTAAATCTTCACCAAGATTAAGAGAGCGTGTTACCCGCATGTATTGTTGCCGTCACACGAACGTGCGACGTAACAAATTTTGGTTTAGGGACGGCGCTAGTAGTTTCACCTAAATCATCAAAATTAAATACGGGAACATTATCTGTGTAACGTTTACGTGGTTTTTGTCGATATTTTCTATTTTTAAGTGAAACTCGAGCACGTGAAATATCACAATTTAAAAACGCTGCATATCTCGCATGAATATTGAAATGTCGAAAAAAACGGCGTGAATGTTGCGCAGATAATTTTCTTGGTTCCGGGTTTGATAACGCGGAGACGCGCGTATCACGTCGGTTCCTATATGTCGAGCAAATAACGCTAGTAAACTAGATACCCGTATTAAATGTTCTAAATAGTATTTGATAATTTCTTACGGTGCTTTTTCGGCTGACTTTGCTTTTGAGCGACCATAGTGAACCTAAAAAAAAAAAAAAATTGAAAAACACACAATGATATTAACCGTTGCTTTAGTATAATAACTGTATCGCATATATGATATAAGCTTTACGCAGCGCTTGAATTGGGGAGGACGCAAGGGGACGGAACTTCTCTACTATTTTTTATATTTATTTTTTTATTTTTTTTTTTTTTTAGCGTCCCTTTACTTATTATTTCTACTGGGACGGAGGGGGGGGAGCGTCTCTTCATGCCCCATCATCAATCCGAGAATAAATTATATATGTATATATATATATATATTCAGAACTTATCGTCCAGTAATAAATTATTGTATTTTTTTTTTTTTTTTGTATTACTCATTTACGGCTTTCTACGATAAAATAAGTGATAACTGATAAGCACGGTTAACGATAGCCGAGTGCTTTCGGTTATTATATGAGGTATAAAATTGTAATTGTATGCTACACTGCTATTGGTTAACAATAATTGTTAGTGTGAAAATGTTTTTGTATTCCGTGGACCATGTTAACTGGAGTGTGGAATTTTTTTTTTTTTAAATTAACGCGAATGGGTTGTAGGAGGCTCGACCCCTCGGCCCTTATGGGTCAGGTCGAAGTCGATCACTGCGAGGGACGCTAATTTTTTTCACGTCTAATAGTCTCCCTTCTTTTACTTATCCAATTCAAGCGCTGGCTAAGCGCTAACCCAGGCAAAACACTGCCAAACCGGCATAGTGTTTGTGCATCGGTCTAAGTGAATTATTCCGTTCGCCGAAAACGAAAAACAACAGTCAGTGAATAAATTTAATATTTTCATTACCCGGTTGATCGCTTTTGAACGAACGCGGACATCGTATGTTCTCTGTAAAAAAAAAAAAAAAAAAATTATTATAACTCATTTTTTATTAATATTTTAAGCGTCGATGAAACGTCGAAATACCGTGCGTAAAAAAAAAAACAAAACCCATACTACACAATATAATCGATACATATATACGTTGGATACATTGTTTCGGATACCCAGTTTGAATCGAAATAATCCGGGATATCCGTGAGTTTTATTATAAATCCGCGGGTGACCGATTTATGATAATTCCGTTGAAAACAATAATAACGATTGTTTTTACCGGACAACTGCGTACGCATTTATCAATAACAATGGCGATACATTGGTCGCGAGAAAACGTTAAGCGCCCGTCGAAAAAAAAAAGTAAATATAGTTGACAGGACATATTTTTTCCGATTTTCACGAACGATTAAAAACCGTCGTTGTGATTGTTGTATAATAATTTTACATATTTTTATAATTAGATTTTTATCGAAATTAACGTCAAACATTTTATTCGATTAGCTGCATTAAATATTTTTCGAAGCGTGTAAAAGGAAATTAAAAAATGTGAGATAAAAAGAAATACAAAATTCCAAATACAATACTATAGAAAACCTCCGTAAATATTTCCTTTTTCTCCTGTATTTTTTTTTTAAAGAAAAATCACAAAATCTTCCCTCGTGTACTGACTTCGGAAAAATTCACTACAGAAAACCATCCTTGAATTAAGTTCATGGTTAAAGCGAGACTTCTATAGTACTAGATAAACTTTTTCACAGACAATAAGAAACAAAAAAAAAGGCACTCACCATAATATAATATTTGTATGATGTTTCTGATTTTAAGGAAGAAGTTCTTTATCAGTGTTTGGCATTTTTGTTTTTATGATTTGTTCTCATGTCATCATTATGATATCCTCCCTTTTTTTTATTTATTGGGCAAAATGGTATGAGTATACGTATACAGGGTGTCCCACCGTATTTTATGGATTTATTTGTGCATATTATCTGTTGATATTAAACCTTTTTTTTTTTCAATAAGATTTTTTTTCGGGGGGGGCACTTAAATCAAGAAAAAAAAAATTGTATTATCACCCCTTATAATGACAAGAAAAAAAACCACTTTTTATTTATCCAAATAGCAGATTTTTAAAAAACGATAATCAATAGACTACCATATTACCGCTATGAGGAATCGAAATCGAAACTGTAAACTGATTAGTTTGATACATTCAATTTTTCAGAATCATAGAAACGACCGTTTTGAAAATTCTGAAAAGTGAACAAATACTTTTTGTTTTTAGAGATTAGCGGCGAACATAAGTAATAAATATTTTCTAGTAACATAAAAATGACTGTGATTCGTCTCTATAATAATATGGCCTCCGACACAAAATCCTATTGGGAAAAATAGATTTTTCATTTTTAATTGAGTAGTTATTACCGGGAGTCATGAAAATCCGTTGAACACGGTGGGACAGTGGGAAATCCTGATATCGGGACGCCCCCCTGTCCCTCCTATTCTAACCGCGCGTTGTACAGAAAATTAAATTATCTCGAGCCATTATATTATGGTGTACAATTCAACTGGCGAAGTAAACGTAAATAGGTAATATAATTCGCTGTACGAACTGAGCCGTTTAGCAATTTATTAGCTATTTGTACAGATTACGTCATTAACGGTTTTCCAAATTCAATTCGCTCGTATTGAAACCCGCGCGGAGTCGATTTAAGCGTTTCTTCCCCCGGGACCGAACGTGAATAACGCGCCATTATATTGTTTACTATCTGTGCGTGACTATCGGTGAAAATCGCTAACTAACTACCGGTCCGTGGTTAAAATCAATTATTTCAAGTCCGCGGAAATCATCCGACGGCACGCAACAGCAATAGGTATTATACGATGTTCCACCGATTAGCGATCCGGAATCGTATATTATTAATTTTTCATCGCGATAATCGAACAACAAATACAATACCTAATTACTACAATATTAAATTACGGATTTTCTTCATTGTAATTGCGTTACGAATCGAAACATTCGGAATATTCAGGCAAATATACGCTTGTATATAATAGAAAAATCCGTTTATCGATATATAGTCTTGGGAAAAAATGTGTCGATTTTATTCTGTAAATTGGTAATGCATTTTTTGACGTTTTATCGATTACGGCGGAAACATTTTATAAGGGGCAAAAACACGTTTTAAAAAAAAAAAAAAAACTTTGCTGTTAAAGTATAGTCTAAATGTCTCAAATGGCGCCTCTTGTTTTCGTGCCGTTTTGACGGTTATCAGACGATTTAGAATTGAACGGTACGTACCGTTAATGACGATCGTCGACCCGGACAAAACCTTCCAGCAGTCGTTGATCATGTGCATTTGTATGTGCAACAACGATTCCATGATATCGGTCGGCGCGATATCGTTGATGTTTTTAATGGAAATCTTCGCCCCGTACTCGAGTAGATCCAAAATGCAATCCCAAGATATCTCCGGTTGAATGGTGGCCATGTGAAGTGGCGTGTTTCCGTACTTGTCCTGCAAAGTATAATATAGATATTCAAACCGTTAAAAATACAGACCGGCAAAAAATTATATTATTTATGGTTGTCTAGGTACACGACAAGACGAAAATACAGCGAGAGAGAATGGGGAATTCGGAAAAAAAAAAAATAAACACACACAGCCGTATGATCAGATCACGGAATTGATTGGACTGATACGCGTGGAAGAAATGAAAAAAGCTCTAGTACGCTCGGTAAAACATATAATGTCGATCAAATAATACACCCTCGGGACGTTCGCGGATGAGATGGTAAGATCGGGTGAAAAGCGAGGAAGATAGGGTGAAATCGATTTCGGTACGATTTGACGATAGGCGATAGGATGAATTTGGTGGGAATATGCATGGGGGGGGGGTGGTTAGATTTTCATGGCCGATAACTATACACAAAAAGGAGATAAGTAAATGCATGGCTATGGAATGACGATCAATTTTAGTTGTGTAATTGTAACGCAGCACAATATATTCACACTATTGAAAATATTGAATTTATGCGGAAACAAAACTCAGGTAGGTGGCAGTGATTTTTATCGCCGAATTTCCGTACTATTATACGTATAATCGCGGGGTATTTGCAACTGATCGAATCACCGTCAACGGTGGCCATAACGCACGCGCGTCCCGAATTCGTCATCACGCCCATATAGTTATTCGACCACGGGCACATCACGCGTACATCACCATGCACGAGAACGAGGACATGGATATTTGAGGTCGGGTGACGGGATAGTACGGGAACCGGATTGGAGCGAAAAAGAGGATTTAATATTCTATCCAGCCGATTATCGCCACACTTCGTTTTTAAACTCAAGTGACTCCAAACAAACGCGTTGTTGTAAACAGTAAACATGAAACTACTATAACGTTGTAAACACACACCACGTAGTATCACTATGCAATCTCCGAAAATATCACCGCGCGTAGTCAAAATAATATTAATTGTGCATAATATTATGGTAATAATTTACTTTGGTTAAGCGACACCGTCGTACAGTTTCGTATAGCGAAACCTGTTAACAAACACGGCGGTTATTACGAGACAGCCCCCGCGGAATTCGGTCACGGAAAACACTTACGATATTGTTTTTCGGTGAGTGTACTCGAGTTTCAAACGACACTCGGAAACGCGGGGGATCAAAATGTTATTTATTATAATTATTATTTTTGTTTAAGAAATTTGCCCAGCAACTTGTTAAAAAGTTAACACTGTTAGAAGTCACTTTTTTCTTAAATAATTAAAAAAAAAAAAATTGAAATTTAGAAAATAATTTAGTTCATAACTTATAACTATTTCGTTCCCTAAATAATTTCACTTTAAATTAGTTATTTCGTTAACATTTAAGTTCTTTCCGAAAATTTATCTAAAAATGTCTCATAAAAAATACTGTTTATCAATGGTTTTTTCATACATTTTTATGTGAGTAATGTTATCGCATAACAAGAGCGTAATGCTGCTGTCTATGGAATGACTCACACGGGCAACGTGAATCCATAAAACTATGATATGAAATGCGTTTGTGACTTATGAATTTAGTTAAGGATAGTTAAAAAAACAAAAATAATAGCATTGAGTTCTTATTTCATAGGAAATGTTCAACTTCACTCTTCGGTAAATTTAGTTGAAAAGAAAAAGAAACTGATGGTTAACTTGTCGTGCGGCCATCTTTGATATTTATTTTTAATTTGAAAGCACGTTATTGCGTAAAAAACTGCGTACGTAATTTTAGAATCGTTTTTTTTTTTGTTTTTTAATTTTAAAGTCACTGTTTCTTGTCATACGCTTGTGTTTTCGGATCACATCTTACGGCGAGAAATTTAAAACTATATTATTATTTAAGTATACGTATCTCTATAAATTATACCTGCCTACAGCCATGCTATTACAATCCTATTTCGTATACAATAACAATAAAAAGGCCCGTTGGTGGAACTTTTTGAACATTTTAAAAAAAAAACACCGGCCCGAAATGTGAGTAGTTTTTCGAGAACGGTACATAACGGCATGGTATTGAAATAGATTGTAAAACTAACGACACTCACGGTCCGTTTTTATTGCCGGCCAAAATAGTGTTTCTGTAAAGCATGTTGATAAAAACGCCGGGGAAAAAAATTCGCAAGCAGAGACGCCACCTATATTACATTTTTTAGTTGAAACTTTCGTCTATAAAAGTCGCACGGTATAATAAAGGACCTACGACTATATAGGATATAATGAAATGTAGGGGGGAAAAAATGTATAGGTGTATGATGCAATATGTATTATACTGTGTGGCGAGACCGACTATGTTGTATGGTTCGGAATGTTGAACAATCGACAGAAATTAGAACAAAAATAAGCGTAGCTGAGTTGAAAATGCTCGGGTGAAAGAACAGAGCGACGAGAGAAGATATGATAAGGAATGAGTACATTTAAGAGGTAATTTAGACGTGGCTTCGATGGTGGACATAACGAGACATAACAGACTGAGATGGTTTGGGCAAGCCGTTGAGGGTAGAGAAATCAGAAGCAGTACGAATTGCAATAAAAATAAACGAAGGAAAAAAGGGGAGGAGAAGAAGACCGAACTGCACAAAAAGGTGCACTGTAAAAAAATTATACATTGCGATCTCAAGATATCGTTCGTCCGGGACGAAACCGAGAGGTTCGCTAACAAACGTTCGAATAGACCAGAGAAGCACAACTCGCAAGACACAGGACGTGAAACTAATGTGTGCGTACAGTGTAGTTGATGGATTTTGCTGTTGGTATTGTTTACAAAATGTCAACGGAAAACTGCAGAGTTATTACAATGTTATCAATTTATTTGATACACGGGATGCTGCATGTTTACGTTGTCAGTAACGCTTTCCGGTCTCAACCGAAAATATATTACAGAAGAGTTAAAATGTATTTATATGTCAGTGATTGATTTAATAATAACTTACCTACCTACGGGTTTGTCTATTCTGTACCCCTCTTCTCCGGCAATTATAAGATTGACATTCGAGATGCCTACGAAAGTATCATAGACGGAAATTGTCCATCATTTCGTATGGCACTGATGTTTTATAATACTTTGTTGTAATATTATCTTAAGCAACACGAACAGCTTAAGTATGATTTATTTTAGATATCCCGTACCGACAATACCATACAAACGAACGAGTATACGAGTAAGTATTCAATATATATAATGTTAAAATACCATTCCTGAACTTTTACTTAAAATGTTTAAAAAAGATAGGTGGATGAGAACTTGATTGATCACCGCAAAAATGTAAGCGAAATCAATTGATTTAGTTTCAATAACGCGATTTAAACTTGAACATTGTATTTGATATTGTTAAAAGAATTTCGAAGAAAAGAAAAAATACAAATATTCCTTTAGTGTAACACCCTATTTACATTAAAATACATCAAAATTTTACTTTTTTATTCGTGCTTCAACAATATTTTGATTGTTGCTGTATAATATTCTACTTAAAAATAAATTGTTTACAGTAGTGACCAGTGACCAGTGACCATTTCTCAATTAGCATACCAGGGCAGCAAATTCCTCTGTTTGTACGTTTTGAGGAAGCTTGGCCTTATCAACCCACCTACTCCACCCCCTAAATTTGGAGACAACACATGACGTTCTCATTATACGATCCGATTTTAATAAATTATTTTCTCGAGTTTTATTATTCCCGTTGTTTTTATAAAAGTTTGTAATCGGTATGTACGATAGGTAGTGCGAGTCGGCAATGTTTTATACATTAATAAAACAATATTGCAATATTTTATGCTCCTACGTTTTTGTTTTTTTTACGATTATTAAAATTCATGTCTGACGAACACACCGCTTTGCCCGACTTTACAATATTAATAATCTTGTAATAATTCACATTGCAGTAGATTATTAACAAAGTTATTGCGGTTAAAAAACCAGAAATACTGTTCGTACTGTTGTAGGTGGTAAGTTAGGTAGGTACATAACATAATAAATACAAAAGATAATTTATAGTTTTTATACACCGAAAGCCAGGATAAACCATCGTTATTACATTAAAAACAAAAACGATCCTGTACTAAGCAATCGGTAATCCGCTATAGCATATTAATCGTGTTTTGTAGTAAAAAAAACCGCATTTATCAACAGATAAATAATCGACGTGCGTATCCGTAATTTATTGTCGGTTTTTATTTTTTTTTTTTTAGAAAAGTTTTGGAAATAAATTGTTAAAGAACAAAAAATCGCATCATTTAAGGTGTGTTGTGTGAACAAAATCAGAACCTCCCGGTTTCCGCCGAATGGTATAATAAATATCCGACTGTAAAAAATATTGGTACTGTTACTATATTATTGATCGGAACGAAATCGGGCCTTCAGTTTATCGATCCGGTAACAGAGTATTTGAATACACGGGAAATTACATCCCCCTTCCCCCAAAGAGCATTTTTACAAAAATTAATCAACAATAAAAATAAATAGATAAATAATTTTTCACAAATTTTAAACCAGAATTTTCGCCCCAACCATAAATACCAGGGGTGGTTTTTGGTAGAGAATTTTTTAGCGCATTAGAATAGTTCTGTTTTGAAGCCTGGGAAAAAAAAAACGGAGAAATGGGAATATTTACGGAACAACGGTTATATTTATTTGTAATGTAATTCAAAGACAGGTATTCCTAGCAATCTGAATTCTTCCCCGAAGACTTATATTTGTAGTATTTAGTACGATATTTAGACGTGTTTCGATTTCAAAATTATTGCCGTTTATGTCGTTTTTGATTATTTGAAATATTCTAGTATTATTATAGTTGTATGTGGATACAAGCTTTTGGCATCTAGAAATGATTGATTACTATAGCAAAAATGTTCTCGACATTATTTTAACTCTTTAAGAAATTCTTTTTACCCCTTAAACAATCGTAGAAGTATTTCGCGAAAAATTGCTTGTGATATGGTAAAAAATAATTTGTTCGATTCGAAACTTCATAAATATTGTGTGCGTATAACACCACCGATAACGTGTTAATGACCAAATTGTATGGACGACGCGGTTCAAATTTAAAATTTTTGAGCGAACTACTAGTTTAACTTTTCCGTTTCCTCCCTCTCCCCCTCTCCCCCCACGTCCTTTTAATTCGTTTCTGCAACAGTCAATAATGTTATCTGCTATATTGTCGATTCGACGACCGTAATAAATATAACGTGACATCGGTGTACATTGAAAATAACAGTAATAACGAACCGATTAGATGGATGGACTTTGATGGTTTTATCTGGACGTAAAAAACAAATTGTACTTCCGTTTGTGTGTTATGCCGTTCCGTATATTGCGGGAGTTTTTTTTCCCCCCCTCGATCAAATCGCGAATAATTGTTGTATTCCGTACGGATAAGCACTGAAGATCCCTGAATTATAGGTTTCCGAAACAGATTCGGTCTTAATAAGACGGCTCATTGTAAGCTTTATGGTCCACTGCAGGATTCCGGAGTAAAGCCCCGATAATACGGCCGGGACCGTCGAAAATCTGCTGATGTCTAAATGTAAAACGTCAGAGACAATATTGTTCGGCCGATCCGTCTGACTTAAGAGATCGTATACTTCGACATATGTATACTTTTACAAATTATTTCCTTCAATCACGTCCACGGCGTATACCTAATACTGCGTCGGCGTATTCAGACATTTAAGCTATTTATCTTGTCGTTCGCATACGAAAATCGCGAACAATATTTGTCTTTTTTTTTTTTTTATCTACTAGTCGGAAAAAAAACCATTCGCGTGTTTACCCCTATTAAATTCGCTTTCCCGATTCCTATTCCTATAACCCTTGGAAAATCGCTATACGTACGCACATGTAGAACGCAGTGGAATCGATAATTTCGATTTTCTCCATTCCAAATATGTTTTGTTACACCGACCGTCGTGTATGTCTCGTATTGTTACACGGGGTTTTTTTTTTTTTTATACACCGATTAATTACCTAATTTTTAAACTGTTATATTGAAAAAAAGGAAATATATGCCTATAGATTTTTTGTTTTTCAAATTATTATTATCAAGGTATCGTTTTTTACAGCGGGGTTACTGAAATCGCCGAGTCGAACGAAAGGCATTTTCAAATGGTAAATTTTATAATAGCCCCGAAGCACTAGCGCCGGTTAAAAATGAAAACAACGCTAATAATTAATGATCACGCGGACCATAATAGTATACAGTGCCAACGCGAGCTCGCTGTCTGGTAAAAATAAAATAAAATTTTTTTTTTTTTTTATCACCTATTGTATAATGTATGAAAGGTACATTACCGTTAATATTTTATCGGTTGGTTTGCGAATTCTCGCCAAAGTCCTTTCACGCGCGTGCAAAATGACCGTGTATAATAATATGGTACGACTATTACTCTGACGCGAAAGAATTCGATAAACAGAGAGTTTTAAAAACGCTCTGGTACAGAATACGAACGTAACGGCCCGGGACGTATCCTTATTGGAAAGAGAATTGGATGTCTACAAAGCGATAGATACAAAATCAATATTGACCAAAAATACTATCCTAAGCGAAGTTTGGCTAAAAGTGTGTTGAAACAAAGGAATCGATATTGTCGTAAACGTTCACGGTTTTCCTACGGTTTTTCACGATTATTATAAAAATTGTATGGATAATCGAAAAATGATCTCGTCAATTCATCAGCTGCAGAATAAAATTTGCTTTCAGAAAAGATATCGCACTTTTTAAATATTGAGATTTCAGGTATAAAAGTATCTGTGTCACACACACACACACACACACACAAAAAAAAAACCATTGCACAAAGTTAACCTAATAAAAATGCCGAATAAACCCGGAGAAATTTGGTACGTTAAAAATTTTGCATTTAAAAAAACTAAACGTTTTAAAACAATTGTGAACACTATTTTAAATAATTATTTACGAAATTGCGTGATGACGCACAGCGATAGCGCGGTGCACAATTTACCGTGGTAAAAATAATTATTGAACTTTTTTTCTTTTTTAGATTAGCAGCGTATTATTTTTTTTTTATATAAACCCTGCGTTAATTATAATCTAATACGTGGTATTGTTTAAAATTACACGGCGAAAACGTAAACAAATTTCATACGGAACTAAAAACCATTCCGAAAACCAAATTAAGAATCTGTCCTCCCGTGGCATTCTTTGTTCGATTATTATTATATAATGGAAAACAAAGGTAAATTAAAAAACATAAAAAAAAAAAACGGTAGAAACAATTTTGTTTTATCTCTATATGTATTAATGTACATTTCCGCATGAGTATGTGTACCTACCGGAAACTACCTTTTCGCCCACGGGTTTACAATCGCAATCGCTTGTTTTGTTTAATCAAAATTTATCGAAATCGATAAAACTGCGGAATAGCGAGTATATTCGTTTTATCTAGTGTATTCGAATCGCGAGACCAAACAATATTATACGGTACAGCCGACAAGAGACTGATGAGGAACGTTTGAAAAAAATGAAAACGCATTTTATGACAACGAAAAACGAACGGGGAGAGAAAAATTGAAGGGCTGAGTATGCAACAATAAGCGAGTAAGTCCAAAATGACTTTTTGATAGTTTCGATAGGAAAAGGCAACGAAACGCCACAAATTTCGGTGCAAAAAATAATGCAAGTCCGTCTACCAGATATACAGGAAAAAAAACGAGCAGTAAGATTTTGTCTGATTCGACGCGATTCCGGGCAAAACGAAACGAGTCCCACAGATAGGATTGTTTATTCTTTCGCCTAGACAATTTTCAAAAATTATGTTTGCCTTGTCGTTTTATGTATACTTCATATTTACTTGATGAGGACTTGATTTAGGGATGGCGATTGGCCGAGTATTTGAGCCAACGACACAGAGTCTTTCAACTGAACAAAGAACTATACAGGAACAAATGGAAATGGTATCGGTCGTCAGCTTCGTGAGAGGACAGATGAGATAGATTATATTGCCTATAAGATGATATTAGTGTCGACCAGAATAATCTCGGTCATTCGGTTACAATATCCGTAATCCGATTATACTCAAACCCAATTATGATTTAATCTGAATCAGGAGGGGAAAAAATGACAAGACGAGTTTAAAGAAATAGAGGGGAATTAACTCGGGGCATTTTACCCATCGATCATTCGCAAAGGAAACCCGTCAAATTATAACGAATACATAATTTCACTAGTAATATTTGTCAATATTTATCCCCCTTTACCGGGAGCGATTGTTTTTTTTAAATATCACGGGGATCAATTTTCCCGGTTAAAACGCGTATCAATAACTCTGCAGTGTTCTGATTGATCCGGATTAAGTGTTCATTATTCATACCCGATACAGATCTTTTCGGGCAATACAGCGAAACCTTTAAACACCGGACACCCTCGGTCGCCGTGATTTTGTCCGTTATTTAAACGTGTCCTATATTCAGAGCGGAAAAAAATCATCGAAAATATTTAAATTTTTTTTATTACTTAAAATTATGTTAATTGTTATGTGTGTAAAAATTGATGAAAATGTAAATGAACATTTTTTTTTTTTAAATAAAAATTAACATTTAATGAAAAAATCAGTTACTTCGGCCTGTGTGCTACGTTATGTATGCAATTGAATGTGTGGCTGCAAACTAAATGTTTGTTGGACGTATAAGATAATTGTACATTTAGTATAATAATGAACGGTAGTACGATTGGATTGGACGGGTAGATACATGTTTATTAAGGCGTTCCACGAGTATTATACATTTACGAAAAAAATTGTCGAAATAAAATATTCAATTGCCACGAAAGTGTCCGTTATTTAGTGGTGTCCTGTTGAGGGATGTCTCGCTGTGTACCGAGGCGGTTTATAATACACTGTATTCGAGTCGTTTTCGCGAACCGCGTTAACGTGACGCCACCCGCAGCGGGATGACTTCCCGGAAACGCTTTTTTTAACTGTCGCATTATTGTCGTTGCACAATATCGTAATGAACAGTGAAATCACAGCCGCGGGCGTATTTTGACGGACCGGTACGGTTTACCGAAATTCGATCGCACAAAACTTACCGAACAACGGCAATATTTGATACGGTTACGTTTTGTTTGACACGCAAACGCTGCCGCACTCATACATAATGGCACCGAGAGTTGGACGGGTTCCGAGCGGTAGGGCGTAGGAAAAACCGTCGACTTGGAACCGGAGGAACGCGTCAACCGAACTAGCAATTTTTTTTCGGTAAATTTAAGTAAATTTTGTTTTAAGATAAAATCGGTAAATAAAACTAATAATTTTTAATCGGTCAATCTAGCGCGTTTAAAAACGTCTCTTTTCGATTGATACGTTATTTTGATCCTGCGACGAACGGCCAGTACGAGACGGAACAAAAAAAAAAAAAACCTTTAAACGTGGTTGAATGCGATTGAGCGAACGATACGAGGACAGCCGGTGTATGCGGATCGAGTAGAACGTTTAGGACGAGAGTGTCCGAGCCCGAATGGCCGGGACGAAGATGGAGAATGAGAAAAAGTATATACAGATAGGTAATGAAATCGATCGTATTATTATTTTTTTTTTTTTTTTTTTTGTTTATATACGAATTTTCCGAATGTTATAAACCTTCATCTAGATTCTAGATAATTAATGTATCAATTATTATCCGGCGGGCTTATCTTTACACAGTTGATTTCAATTATATCTGTATACAACACTGGTTGACGAAACGCATACAAAACTAAACCGGCATAAAAGTACGACGACGACACAGTAAATAATACCTAATCTCATTTCCGTATCTAAGTTTTAAATGAAAAAGTAATTGAAAACAAATATATGCGGCGATTAAAATGTTTCAAACCAATGGCGGCCAAGTTAATGAAAACGTCTGTAATTAGTTTCGATTGATGAGTTGTAATGATAAATAAATAAAACAATTTGGGTTTCTAAAGCGGACGAAAAGTAAACGTAACTCGCAGAGTAAAAAAAAAAAAAAAAAATCGACCAGGAAATTAACTGAAATGGACGAAAAGTCGAATTAGTACGGTTTATATATATATATGGAAATTTCCAAATGGAAAAAAAAAAATGCAGAGCCCGTAACCGCTGGATCGTGTTGAAAATCTTTCGAAACCGACGGCGGACACAGGGGCGGGGTTCGGTTTTGTACGATGAAAACCTCTCCTAGTTACAAACTACCCTTAATTAAATTTTAAACCGTAAATGTATGCGCTGCAATACCCGAGGAGGGGGGAGGAGGCGAACAGAGTCGGGGTCAGGGGAATTGGCTCCACGTAAACTCGTGCAGGCCCGTTCGCATGACGGGTCATTATCGAGTAAATACTGGTGTCGGACACAATCGAATATTACGGCGGTGTAAGCCCCGATTCCGGAAAAATTTTTCGGACTTTTTGCGCCGAACGAGCAACACTGAGGTGGAATACTATAGATATTTCCGGCAAACCGCGTTTCCCGTCCCCCGACCGAATTTCCCCCTCTCCGTTCACTGCCGTCCGAACCGAATTTCGAATCAGACAACGAAACAATAATATTACAATTTATCGGGGATCGTAGCGACACAAATTAAAATGTCAAAGTACCAACATTATTAATCGTTAGCGAATAACCATTCGCTCTTTGTGGCATTCGATTCGTACGATTTCCAGTGGCGAGTTTGATTCAATTTCCTTTTATTAATATATTTTTTTTTTTTTTATTATTATTATTATTGTTATAATTGTTATCAATGTCATATTAATAATCTGTCCCGTTCGAATACGTACTGTACAATAATAATTGCGACTGTCGACAATAAATTACGTTTCGTTCGGTCAATACGTTTTGTCTTCGTCGTCAATATTAATTATTATTAACGTCTTACGGAAAAACGATGCGCGATCAATTTATTCTCGTATTACAATGCGTTTGTTACTATTGGCGATCAAATGACGCGTATAAATTCGGCTAGACGAACAGCAAAAACTAATTGATAGTGTCTGTGCGGGTTTCACGTCTCTCGTCGAAAAATTAACGAAAAAAATTCATTAGAAATGCATTCGACACTCGTACGGTTCTGAACGGCCCAACGACAACGGTCGCCGAGGATAACCGCAAACGGCTGAACACATTTCGACAACTATAATAATCTAATGAACAACGATTTACTGAAGGTCTGGCTAGGGTGCTGGGATGCTATGGCGTTCCATACCCCGAAATTTATTTTCCACGATCGCTATGAATTCGCCATAAACAATATACTTAAAGTTCATTTTTTTATGAGAAAGTTATACATGTACGATAATAATATAATAAAAGATAATTCAATATTCCGTTGATCATTTTGAATTGATATTTAATTTGTATTAACACTTTCTCGAGTGGTGTTATTTTCAACACATTCTTACTCCATTAGACATTTTCGCATAGTTTTTTTTTTTTTTTTATCGACATTTAAATTCCGAATTCGTAAAGATGCACAATTCCTAGCTAAAAATGAATAAACAATTTTCAATTTATATTTTTCAAACTCAGCTCTGGGTCGTTTTTCGTTTGCAACGATTTATCATCAGGCAATTAAATAATTACTCTATCCCATTTTATTCACAACTTGCAACAACGGCCCGTCAATGGTGCAAATTAGGCATGTCAGTTTTTTAAAATTTGTTTTATTGTGTTATAATTTTCCCGAAAATTTTTGAGATATTTGCTCAAAAATCAGTGTCTCGTGTCCTTTTATTTACTAGTCCAGGTTTGCGTACGAGTATAGTGGTGACCGCGCAGGTGGATTCGGTGAACAAAAAATGTCAGTTACTGTTACAGATACCGTTTGGAGTTTTGTAGAAAAGATTATTTTCGAAATTTTACCAGAAAAAAAGAAAATGCCAAAACCCGTCACTATAATATTATACACAGCGGGCGTAGCTGGAGCAAAAGCCCAACGTGAAGAATATCTTGGGTAAATACATTTTAAAATTGTACACGTCGAAAATAGTCGGGATATTTTGATAAAATCATACTATGAATATATTAGAAATACGCAAAAATAACTGAACTGCTGACGGGTGTGCCACTGTTGTAGGCGCGCAAAACTGATTTAAAATTTGTGTGCCGAGAAAAACCACCGAGTAAAGATATTTCGCGTGTTTTAGAGTAATGCGTTCAATTAGGAATAATTTTTATGAATGTGTTTCAAATGACGTACCCGTATTGTGGCGAAACATTTAAACACTCTAAAACGAGAGCGACAAAGTATTTGTTTTTTTTTTTTTTTTTTTGTAAGGAATAAAATACTTTTTAAAACTATTCGGAATACATTACCCATTCAATTCTTTCGGAAAAAAAATAAACTGTTTTTTAAATGTTCAATATACTTAAGAATACGGTATTCAAACAGGTACTAAGTTCGGAATGTAATGTCGTGAATGTCTGCCTTAGTGATAGCCGAGGATGTAAAAAAGGCACGCGTGGTATTTTTATATAGGAAACGGTCCGAATCGGAAGATGTTGGCGGTGGATAACGGAGGATTTGCTGTGAGACGGGACGGTTCTGAAAAACCCGAGTGACAGTTGCACCTACACTAAATAAATAATAATTTATAACACAGCAGTTGCGTTTGATATTTGAACAGGACAAGCCAATAAGTTTCGAATATATTTTGCTACATTTTAGTTCGTCCGCATGCAATGAAAAAGTTCGAATCTCGATTCGGGCCGTGTATTCTGGGACGTGTATTTTTCCAGAGTCGCCCGTCAAAAAGACCGCGCCCCTGCTCGTCCAATGAGCATGGATAATATTATATACACATGTGGAACATCCCTGTGCCTTTGTTATATACACGGTTGACTATGAGCGTAGAGTCCACCGAAGTCGCCGTAACGGTTACACGCGGTTACAGATATCTACAGATATTACAGTTATCTATCTGATTTGTCTATTATCTATGGCTGGTACCCCGTATAAATCTAAATTCAACTGATTTGTCAGCCGCTAGATTTAACTGGCCCTAAACTCAGTCGCTGACCAACCCGCTGGTGGGGAAGCGATTCAATCGGATTGCTTCGTCAGCAATAAATTCTAATGAATCTAACACTGTCAATCTGTCGAGCGATCCGCTGGATTGGCTGGATTGATTTAGGAACACGCGGAATTTTATGAACTTCGTTTTCGCTACCACACGCCTGTACGTGACCGCACTGGTAACTAGTGTGCGCTTCGATCACACTTGAATATGTCGCATCTGCGTGTGTATTATCTATGCCAAACTGGAAGTTGGGAAAAAGTCGATAGGATTCTTAACGTCGCGTCATGCGAACTACGTGATAATGTATGGCGCGAAATACGTACAATTTTCGTACGAAAATCGCATTCGAAAAGTTTATCGAGTTCGGCAGTCGGTAATTAAAAATTCGAGAAATACGTTAAACCGTACGGAAAATGTGTTCCGGGATACGCGGCGACACGCGGTGCGTAATAAATACAATAGCGTATAAAAGGTACTGACCCGGCAGTTCGGGCGCGCGCCGAATTTGAGGAGCAGACAGACGATGGACGTGTTTTGCTTGGCCACGGCCAGGAACAGCGGCGGCAACGTCATCAGGAACGGTTTGGCGTACACCCGGTTGAGTTCGTCGATCTGGGCGCGCGACAGGGAGCTCTTGATATTCAAAATCAGTCGCCGCGACCGCGCGGTCGTCGGTGATCTGGCTTCGTTGTTCGCGGCGCCGCCGGACAGTGACGGCGACGTCAGACACTCCGAAAGCCGCGCGGGCGGGACTTGCGCCGGCGGAGGCAGCGCGGACAGGGACGCCGTGGTCGGCGGAGACGAGGGCATCGTGGGCGTGGGCGGCGGTGCCCGGGGCATGAGCGCGTCCGCCGGCGGGTGTGACGTCGGCTTGGCAGGCTCGGACGGCCGCGCGTCGGCCGGCGGAGGCGACGTCGGCGTGGTAGACTCGGACGGCCGCACGGCGGTGGCCGGCGAGACGCGGGACGCGCTGCGCACCACGGTAGCGGCCAGCGAGTCGTCCGACATGGTGGGCGCGATCGTGGCCATCGAGCCGTCGCCGTCCAACAGGGCGGACGCGACCGCCACCGGCGAACTGCCGGACACCGCGGAACGGCCGGACGCGGTGGGCACGGTGGTAGCCACCGAACGGCCCGACACGGTGGCCGCGGTGACGGCCAGCGATTCGCCGGACATTAGCGATTGGCGCGAGCGCGTCGACAGCGTGTCTACGAACGGCGGACATCCGCCGTGCTCCAGCTCGTAGTCGGCGTACCGGCACTGCTCGTGCCGGTCGAACATGATTTCCACGTCCATCTCGGTACCGTTGTCCTCGTCGCCGGCGTCGACGCCGTCCCTGAACGACAGGTTCCACAGCATGGACCACACCGCGTCGCTGCTCCGACGCAGTTCGCCCATAACGCCTTTGAACTCGACGGCCTTTTTCGGTTCCAGATGACTTCCGGTACCGTAGCGCGCCACCGGATCCGGGACGGCCGTGTTGTCCGGTTCCGCGGCGGTCACATCCGCCGACGGTCCCGCAGTTCCGGCGTCGGCCGTATCGTTATCGCGTTTGAGTGCCGCAGTCCCCCGGGTTTTTCTCGGTTCGGGACTCGCGTCCAGCGATCGCGACTGTAACCGTTCGCGACTGTCGCCGCGGCCGTTCGATTGCCACGGCGCGGCGGACAACAAATTGCGGAAACCCTTGTGGAATTTATGGTATTTGACGGTGTCTTGCTTCGGTTCCGCGACGGCAATATCCGCGAACGTAGTCTCCGTGTCGTTCTTGTGTCCTAGCCCCGGAGTATCCCGGAATCTCCTCGGCACGGGACTCGCTTCCAGCGATTGCATCTGTAACCATTCGCGACTGTCGCCGCGGCTGTTCCGTTTCCGCGACGAGCCGGCCACCAGACTGCGGACACCCTTTTTGAATTTGCGGAACAGGAACCCGGGCTTGTTGAAATTGTTTTGGCTATGGTCCAGCGACAGGGACCCGTCCCGGAACAGGACCGAACGGCTGGACGTTCCGTCGACCACGGCCATGACGGACGGCTCCGGTTCCCTTTCCGGTTGAATCGGATCGATCATTATGGCGTCTTCGTCCCTCCACGACAACGCTGAAACACAACACACGACATCGGATGTTAGACTGATAACTAGGGCTGGGATTTCAATGCACTTTGTATTTTTCCGAATGTCGCTGTGCAATGCTCGTCACAAATACACGTGTTTTTAAACGAGAATAAGAATGTTTATTTTGCATTTTTTGACAATTTTTAGTTTTTAGGTTATTTTTATTTTTTTTTATTTTTATTAAGGCATTTTTAGAGTTTTTTAATCGTTTTTTTAAGTTTTTGGATGCAACACATGAATTTGAAATTTTACTTTAAGATTTTTACACACGGACAGCGTTTTTATATAAATTTAACATATTATTAAGTAGGTACTCGTAATTTCTGTAATATTATCGGCGGACAATAGTTGGAATATCAAAACATAGATAACGAGTGATGGAGTCTACGATGATTGTGCTGGCGTGGTATGTTTAGAGTTACTAAATCTTAAATCGGTAAAATCGACGTCCGATGATATCGTTTAATAAAAGTTTTGTTGTCGTAACCGCCCCGTGTATTTATTTTATTTAAATAATGCAAAATCTTTTTTAATACGTTTAAAAATCGTTTTTATAATACATTTTTTTTTAAGTTTTATCGAATCATTTTCGCGTTTATTTTAAGGGTATTTTTTAAGGTTTTTTAGGGCGTCAAAATCCCAGTCCTATTGATAACATTTTCGACGCAACCGACACAAGTGTAAATTATTGTCAAAGTGACGGCCATTTGCATGCGGATTTTTTTCAATAGCATTCGCATTTTCGTAGCGTTAGTGGAACGAGCGGAAATCGTGTGCGCGAGACGAAACGGAAAGCGATGGCGAAGAACTTGTCGCGATTGTTTCGGCGGTCGAAGAAGAACGAAAAGGAAACCGGTAACATCGAAATCCAACAAACGCGATAACAATATTTACGTACGAAACGCCTAATGTGAAACCGTGGTTATATGCAGAATTTAAAAATTACGTGTCCGAATCCGGTCCTGAAAAGTGTTGAACGAATACGCGTTGATAAATTGTGGACGTTTTAAAACCGAAATATTTCGTATGTTATTCTTTTAGAATTTCGGGCAAATGATCGGCTGCGAGTCGTAGCCATTAACCGACCGAATAAAACAAATCGATAAATAAATAAATCTCGTTTTTTACTTCAAATTGCATAATAATAATAATATCAACGCACATTTCGGGTTGTTTTACCGGTCCTTTAAGTGCTTGTTCGAGGACTTTTTAGAGTGGAATGTCCGGTGACAGGTCAAAATGTCCCCGATAATATGTCTCCGGTACAACGTTCCTCTGGGAAAACAATTTCTCGTGTACAAAATATCATTCAAAAAAATCTATCAAAACTCAGAAGTAGTAAATAATTCAGTTATACAAACCGATAAATAAATATAATCGTTAAGGTTGCAACTAACCTGTTTACAATTTTATAAAAAAAATAACTAATAGTTTAATAGTTTAGATCGTGCGCAATTAATCTTAAGTACTTCAAGGCGTTATTATTGTCATACTGTTTAACTATTGTTAGTAATCGTTTATCGTAAGCATTATAATTTTTACTTCTTATGTCCTGTGCCCTACACAATTGCCGCGATAATATCGCCACCGTCGTCGTTTAGTTGTAATTGAATAAGGTAAAAAGAATAAACAAAAATACCTATGGGCGGGTACTTTTGAGGAACGACCGTCGAAACTTCCGGGACGATATCATCGTGCTCCTCGGAGACCTGCTGCGGTTCTTCGGACACGACGGGATCCGAATCCTTCGTGGCATCCAGGGGTTCTGGCTCCGATGAAATGGCGAGCAATCCTCTGGCATTCGGATCCACACCGTGCTGAAGCAACGCGCGCACCACGTCTAACGCCCCGTGATCGATGGCCAAGTGCAAGGCGTTCTTGAACAACAGTGACGTCTGGTCGTCGAACGGAAACGGAGGACTGCGCAGCGAATTATCATCGTCGGACCTGCGAACACAATGGAAAATAGGAAACGCTTAGTAAAAATGTTTTGCAGTGGTAGACTACTCTTTAATTAAGACCTCTAAGTTTTTCTAAGTTTTTGACCAAAAAAAAAAAAAACAAAATTCGTTAGGTATCAAAAAACCGACTTGTCTGTGGCTGCATATTGAATGGGACAAAATCGATAGAAAACATCGCTAACAAATGTTAAAATATCATTAAACGCATCGGCGTGTAAAATTGTCTAGCATTTCTAGTTAGCCAGAAAATTTTATCCACATAATTTACCAATACCATATACATAATTAACAGAAGCTACTAAAGAAAAACTAAGACATAAAAAAAAAAAAATCAGAAAATGTAAAATAGCTATTAATAACACAAACACAAGTGTAGAGTTTACAAAAGATCTCTTGTCGTTTTTCAAGTGAAGAACGTTTTCTTATCGAAAAGTTATTTTTAGTTAGAAAAACATTACAGTGAAATCATTAGGAACCCACACTCAGGACCGAATCTATAATATGACAAAAAAGCATTTATTATAATGGTAAAACGCTCGTAATTGGATATCGTGGCGATGGATCCTCGATATTTTGATGCTGCCGTGCCTAATAATGAACCTTATGAATTGTAATATGAATTAATATTATTTATTGTACGGATCGATTATTTTATTTCAAGGATACAAATTGACACGGCACTAGAAAGAATAATAAAATAATGTAAAACCATAATAATAATTAATAATTTTGACTACGAGCAACAACAACAAAGGGCAACAAGAGAAAATTTAGAATAATTTTAGAATTTTGGGAAAAAATTAAAAAACAAAATTAGATACAATGTGTAAAATTTATCGTTATACGTTAATAAGTTTTGTCTCTATCATGCTCGATTATTAAGCCACCTACGGGGAATATGAAAAAACGACTCTCTCATTAACCAACTAGATTCACAGTTCAACAAAAGTGATCCTGCGCATTTTTTGATAAGAGCTTTATATTTCCGTAAAAATGAATATTGACTACGATCGGCAGGGAGCGTTAAAGAGAGTGAAGAGTCGAAAGGACTAGCAAACGAACAAAATGATTTTGGGTACCAGGAGTGCAGACGTAGTACGACGACGTTAAAATCCGCCCGGTGTACTGCCGCAATTGTTGCCGTCGGCGGCGGCAGTTTCGTTATAACGAGAGCGCGGATTTATATTTTCTTAAAAATTTGAAAATATTATACTTCTGTACTTATCAACAAATATTATTGAAATACACAAAAATATGTTTTTACACCAATAAATTCTCATAAAACCAAAATTTGTACATATATGCACAATAAGTTGTATAAATAATAAATAACAATATCAAGAACATTATTGAAGTAATGAACTTTTTTTTTTTAAAACCGTTGTTTCAGTATTGTACTTGTAAATCAAAGCACAACAGTCACAAAATGTATACAAAAAATAACTTGTGTCATTTGAATAGACATCGAATACAAAATGATACTCGTGATTAAAGGAGGATAGCGTGTGATAATTTACCCAGTAAAAAAAAAATATTATCAAATTTTTCAAAATGATTGAAAACTATCGGGAAAAATCGACCGATAACGTTCCTATTCTCCTTTGATTACGAGTACCTTTTTTTTATTCGAAGTCTATTCAAATTAACAAGTCATTTTATCGGTCGTTTTTTTCCGGTAGTTTTAAATTATTAAGAAAAATTAGATAAAATCGAANATTAACCAACTAGATACACAGTTCAACAAAAGTGGTCTTTCGAATTTTTTTATAAGAGCAATATATTTCCGTAAAAATGAATATTGACTACGATCGGCAGGGAGCGTTAAAAAGAGTGAAGAGTCGGTAAGGACTAGCAATCGAACAAAATGATGTTGGGTACCAGGAGTGCAGGAGGTACGACGTCGCTGAAACCGTCCGGTGTACTACAGCCCGCCATTGTTGCCGTCGGCGGCGGCAGTTTCGTTATAACGAGAGCGCGGATTTTCTTAACAATTTTAAAATATTATACTTCTGTACTTCTCAACAAATATTATTAAAATATACAAAAATATGTTTTTACACCATTAAATTCTCTTAGAATCAAAATTTGTAAATATATGCACAACAAATTGTATAAATAATAAATAACAATGTCACGAACATTATTGAAGTAATAAACTCTTTTTTTTTTTAAACCGTTGTTTCAGTATTGTACTTGTAAATCAAAGCACAACAGTCACAAAATGTATACAAAAAATGAATTTTTAATTTGAATAGACTTCGAATACAAAATGATACTCGTTATTGAAGGAGGATAGCGTTTGATAATTGACGCAGTAAAAAAAAAGTATTACCAAACATTTCTTAATAATGGAAAACTACCGGGAAAAAACGACCAATAAAATTTCTATCCTCCTTTGATCACGAGTATCATTTTGTATTCGAATTAACAAGTTATTTTTTATCGGTCGTTTTTCCGGTAGTTTTAAATTATTAAGAAAAATTAGATAAAATCGAATCTATAAACTTTCTCGTTATACGTTAATAAGTTTTGTCTCTTTCATGCTCTATTATTTGCTCTACTATTAACCTTATTCTTATTAGATTCAGAGTTTAACAAAAGTTGTCCTTCGCATTTTTTTATAAGAGCTGTATATTTCCGTAAAAATGAATTTTGACTACGATCGGCATGGAGCGTTAAAAAGAGTGAAGAGTCGGAAAGGACTAGCAAACGAACAATATGATGTTCGGTACCAGGAGTGCAGGAGGTACGACGTCGCTGAAACCGTCCGGNTTTATATTTTCTTAAAAATTTGGAAACATTATGCTTGTTATATTCTCTACTAATAGTATTGAAATTTTCAAAAATATGTTTTTATACCAATAAATCCTCTTTATAAAAAAATATATACTTCTATACAAAACAAACAGAATAAATGATTAATATAACCTGTTAGGTATTCTGCTTATTTCATTAGAGATATATTTATTGTAGAAAACAAAAACCGTAAAAATTAGCTTTTACTACGAGCGGCAATGAGCATCAAAAAAAGGGAATAATCGGCGGCGGCAGTTTCTGTATGACAAGCTGATTTATAATTTATTAAAAAATTGAAAATACATATGCTTGTAATAAAAATATTAGTCTCTAAAAATATTAATAAAATAACCAAATTTTTTTTTTTAAACCAATAAATCCTCTTATAATAAAATCGAATCTGTAAACTAACTCGTAAAACGTTAATAAGTTTTGTCTCTATCATGCTCTATTATTAAGCCAACTACGGGGTATATGAAAAAATGACTTTCTAATTAACCTACTAGATTCACAGTTTAACAAAAGTGGTCCTTCGCATTTTTTTATAAGAGCTGTATATTTCCGTAAAAATGAATTTTGACTACGATCGTCAAGGAGCGTTAAAAAGAGTGAAGAGTCGGAAAGGACTAGCAATCGAACAAAATGATGTTGGGTACCAGGAGTGCAGGAGGTACGACGTCGCTGAAACCGTCCGGTGTACTGCAGCCCGCCATTGTTGCCGTCGGCGGCGGAAGTTTCGTTATAACGAGCGCACGGATTTATATTTTCTTAAAAATTTGAAAACATTATGAAAACACTATTGTTAGATTCTCTACTAAAAGTATTAAAGTATGAAAAAATATATTTTTACACCAATAATTTCTCTTAAAATCAAAATGTGTACACCTAAGCACAACAAATTGTATAAAATAATAAATAACAATGTCAAGAACATTATTGAAGTAATAAACTCTTTTTTTTTTTTAAACCGTTGTTTCAGTATTCTACTTGTAAATCAAAGCACAACAGTCACAAATAGTGTAAAAAAAATGGCTTGTTAATTTGAATAGACTTCGAATACAAAATGATACTCGTGATCAACGGATAGCGGTAAAAAAAAAATATTATCAAACTTTATCGGTGTTTTAACGTTTCAATTATTAAGAAAACTAAACGGAATATCAAAAAACGATTCTTTTGATTAACAAACCCCGTTCAAAATTCAACAAATATGTTCCTAGGTCTGTTTTGATTAAATCTATAATTATTGTAGAAAACGAAAACCGTAAAAACTAGTTTTGACTACATGCAGGTAAAAAACTAACGAAGTGAAGAGTCGGAAAGGACAGCCGAGCAGGTTGAAAAATGATTCTGGGTACCAGGGGCGCATGCGATACGACGTCGTTGGCACCGTTCGGTGTATTACTGCGATGTGTACCGGCGACGGCGGCAGTATGACAACAGCGCGGATTTATGTTTTCTTAAAAATTTGAATGTACATATTACTTGTAATAATCCCTAAAAATATTAGTCGAATGTGCGGAAATATGTTTTTACGCCAATAAATTCTGTTTACAACAAAATATGAACTTATATGCAAAACGAATTGAATAAATAATTAACAAAATCAATAATTGAAATTATTGAAATCATAATGAAATAATAAAATCGTTTATTTTTTTTTTTTTTTTTAGGTAGTTGTTTCGGTATTTCCCTTGTCAATGAAGGTACAAAAGTCCCAAAATATATAAAAAAAAATTTTACATGTAAATTTGAATACACTTGGAATACAAAACGATACTCGTGATCACAAGAGGAAAACATGTGATAATTGACGCGGTACAAAGTATTATCAAACTTTACCGTTATTCCAACTTGTTTCCCCGGTATTTTAAATTGTTAAGAAAACTACACGGAATATCACAAAACGACGTTTTGATTAACCGACTAGATTCAAAATACAATAAAAAAGCTCGTGTGCGTGTTTTGATTAGAGCTTTATTTATTGTAGAAAACATTAACCGTAAAAACTAGTTTTGACTACATGCAGGTAAAAAACTAACGAAGTGAAGAGTCGGAAAGGACAGCCGAGCAGGTTGAAAAATGATTCTGGGTACCAGGAGTGCATGCGGAACAACGTCGACAAATTGTATGATAAACAGTCGTACGACGTACCTAATAATTATAAATTATTATAAAAACGAAAAAAAATTATCGCAGCAGTTGAAATGTATATAATTTTTTAATTCTTGGAATTGTGTCCAGATTTTTTTTACTGTGAATCGTTGATATATATTACTCCAGTAGTCGGGAATAAATCCACTAAAAACGTGGAAATCTCCGCTCTAATCACGACGGTCGTAGCGGAGCCGAAATCGAAAATAATAAAACCAATAATGCCGTAAATTTGCCCCTACAACGTATCGTGATAATATAGACAGACAGAGAGAGAGCGAGAGAAAGAGAGAGAGAAATAGCGAGGCCTATTACTCTTATTCATGCCATAATATACACGAAAAAAGGTAAATCGTGAGTACTCGACGTCTTCGACTTTTATCACAGTCAGTTAGCAAGCAAAAGTATATCCGCAAATGATGTAGCCGGATATAAAATGTCAGGACCCGGCCAAGGGGATCGTGATTAGCGGACGTGTGCGATACGTTATGTGTGAACGGTCGGTTTTGTAGAGAATAGTGAATAAAATAAAAAAAAAAAAGAAAAAAAGTTGGCTTATTTAACCTGAAACTCGTAATTTAAAATGAATTTGTACACAACCACGTTGGTACTTAATGTTGTTGTGATGAGTTGTAACGATTCCATACCAATTCGATAATGACGTTTTCGCGCTGTTTACCAACTGCAGGTATATACGTATAATATTTTACAACGGTCCGGAAAATATGAAATACGTTTTTGATGAACGTCCAGAAGATAAACAACGTCGTTAGAAACGTATGGACTGTAGATACACTTGTTATATAGCGGAGAGCAGATTGCAAATGGAAAAAAAAAAAAAATGTTTTTTTCTCTACGACCGACTCGACTTTTCAAAAAAAAAAAAAAAAAATATATATTAACTTTAATATTAGCTCAAAACATCTCAAATATTTGATTAAAATGTGACTGAACATTTTTTTTTAATTTTATGATAGTAATTAATATGGTCGGTTAATTACCTTTCTACGTCTTATGTATATTATTTCGAAGCCTTTGAAGTCTTGCGATTTCAAATTAAAAATATGATTAAAAACTCCCCTCCGGGAAAATAACTATACCGCCGGAACGAGTTTACGCTTATAAAATCATAATTTCAAATTACTATCGCAGACAGCTGTGGATTAAGTATAATTATGGTTGCGAGTATGAAACATTTTATTTGGAATTGTTTCAAACGTGAAATTGCAAGTGAAAAATACATTTTTCTCCCTCTGAATGTTCGCCGTTTCTCGGGTTGGTTTCGTGTTGTATTTTATAAAGTCACAACTGTATGTTATCGCAGTAGGTATAACTATCGGATTATTCATTTCAAACTCTAAATGCATATTATATTCTTAATTAAAACCGTGCTATAATGAAAAGATATCTGTACAACGTCAGAAATTAAAACCGACACTATTAGTTACTGTTTAAATTTAAAAATAAATCGAGTATTAGCATTTCCGCCCCCGCCCGTTCTCTTGAAATTAACGTTTCATAAAATACAATTCTCTTAAAATTGCGCGCAGGAAGTCAACACGCGGGAGGAGAGAAGGAGAAACGGGTCTTACCGCAAACGAGATTTCGAAGGAGAATTAAGTCACGAACACGAGACAGCGATCGGCCGCAAATAGGATATTCAAGTTAATATCGTGATGTTTATTACCTATTCGACCCGAACTAGTAGATGGGTACCTACACCGGTGCACTTGTCGAAATCTTTTAATAATAGTTTGACGCGCAGTAAACCGAGAGTTTCTGCTCTTATTTCAGATTGGATATGACGATATTCTGGATTCGACACACGTAACGCGTTCGAAAAATTAAAAAGTTATAAACTTTAGTTTCGCGGTAATTTTTCGTTTCGCTATTTCCTGTTTATACGGGGAAAAAAAAAATAAATTTCCCATTAGTGTCGCCGCTTTTGTAAGTAGGGCTACACGTGTGCCTCAAAGTTTTCGAAATCTGAGAATTTGTTAAGACCTTCTTTTTTTTTTTTTTTTAAACGGATCGTTTGCAGGATATGTGGGCAGTAACGATAAATCCTCAGAATATAATACCGACATGTTTAATTGATTTACAATATTGCCGTAGGTGTATTACTGTGTAAAAATAACGATTTGTCGGTATGAAAATGCCCCGACGAGAATTGGCATTAGAACTTCATCAGACGAAAGATCAAATAACCGACAGCAATAAATAATCATCAAACGAAATATTGTTTGCGGATTTGTTTTTATTTTCGCTTTGTAAAACCCGCAGTTTTAAAATACCGTCTAGTCTTTAGCAACCGTAAAACAAACAACATCAATATAGCGAATTGTAAAAACGCACTCCTATTCGAGACGCTCGATGCACAGACATAAAAATATAGGAATCTAAAAAAAACAAAAACGATCCAATATATACGTGGAAAGAAATGCGAATAAAAAATATAAAGTCAAATGTTTAATGAAAACAAACAGAATTCGATTTTTTTTTTATTTCTTTATGAAAATGCGCTTAATACGCATTATAAAGAACACAGACGGGGTTTTTGGGTTTTTTTTTTTTAAATTCAACCAGAGACAAAAAGGACATCAATAAAAGATCAAAGCTTGGGGACATTACATTAAAACCGAGCTACATAAATATAAATAAATGCATTTTTAATAAGAATTCTCGAGACTAATAATAATTATTTTCTCACGAATGAATCCTTGTACGAAAATTGTACAAAAATATATATATTTTTTTTTAATCAGATGCCCAGTATCACATAACGAGACGGACAGAGAAAACGATATAAAATATTTGTTCGGCTTGTTTATCGTTTCGTGAATTATCACAACAGAATAAGATCAAATGCACAATATTCGTTATCGAAGTAAATATTTTTTGAAAAAATGAAAACTATATAATATTTATATGGATCATTCGCATATAAAAAATAAAATGGTTATTTTAATCTATTTCTCGTACTTATCGCGTTTGTCTATCAAATTCGTTTTATTCGAATAAAATATAACCAACGATAAATAAAATGGCTTGTGCCGAACATTTTTTTTGTGTATAGAATCAAAGGCACAAATCGCTCGAATATGTTTTTCTCTTGTTGGTAGAGGAGTTCCCATGATATTGATTATACAATTAGTGTGCATAGAAACAACTAGGAAGGGGGGTACTAGAGATTCTTTAGTACTCACAAGTATACCCGATAAACTTTTTTTATAAGAAAAAAATACAGATTACCTACACAAACAATGCATGTGCGGATAAGGAATAATGTTGAAAAAGTTATGATACATTTTTATGGGAAAAATTGTAAATGAAATGTTTAGTCGCTTATTGCCAGTGTCGTATAAAGACGATTGTGGGTACATTGCTTCTGCGGGCCCGTGTCGCGTCTATAATTTTAGCATTACCCCCGCTCCCTCCCACCATTGAAAGTCGGTGATCTAGTGGCGTCTATTTCAGTTGCGTGTACTCGATAAGGACTTGATTTCGGGAAGGTGACTTTGTTGGATTTTGGAAGGTCGACACATTAACGATTCCTCCAATTCTCGTCCTCTGTTTTCGTCGGCGCGTACAACATAGTATTATGTTCGAAAACCCGTTTAAAAAAAAAAAAAAAAAAAACGCAACATGAAAAACATTTAATTGACCGGGAACAGGGGTAACCAGAACTAAAAAGAACTTAATAAACCAGAAGTAAGAATAAAACGTCTACTGACCAATGCCCGATGGACGCCGTGGACCCGGTGGGCGGCTGCGATCGAATAAAAGGAATTATTCCGCACGACACTACCGTGCGTTCAAATTACTGTTTTCGTGAACCTTTCGCGGCGTAGGTGCGTTTATAATATATTCGTTTAGTCGGGTGCCTTTAAAACGATTTATTCGGTCTAGGGTATACCTATTCGGTGCGCTTTAAGGATTTCCGGGATCAATATTCGACCGTTCTCCGCCATAACGTTTCTCGGCCGAAATTTCGCCGCCAAACGCGGTTGTTTAAATCCCCTGCGTTTGTTTTGCCTCTGTAAATATTTAACTGGCAATAAATATTATACTGACCTTATCGGATCCAATTTCGGTTCATTAATAACGGTCGACGGTGCGGCGCGGTCGAATATTTGTATATTTTGGCCATAGAACACCCGCGCGCCGTGCGCCCAGGTAGACGGTACGGACAGGTATCAGCTAATTGATTTTCTGACGGATTATTCGACGGACGCCATAATATTACCCCGGACCCGAATAACGCTCGAACGAACTTCTCCCGGAATATCCGATTACTATTATATAATACAGGTGCGTCCGGTGCTTATGAGATACAAACACGACTAATGCGCGTTTACGTTTTCGAAATATCGCGTGAGCAGCTTTTTAGAACGTCCGTTAAAAGCCCCGAAACAATAATACTGTTTACAATTACTATTACGGCATATCGTTGTGTTTCTGTAACGACATTATTAGTATTGTCCGGACAAACGTGACTATCGCCCGCGGCCCCGACTCGCATTCAGAGCTCTGTGAACGATGTTGGAAAAAAAAAAAAAGTAATAACAATAACGAATGCTTGAAATGTCCGTTCGGGCCGCACCAACATCCTCTTAAATAAATGAAGCGCGTTCTTAGAAAAAAACAAATTATGCATAAAGCGTAGGACACGAATAAACGATCCGGAAAATGGAAAAACGACGAGAAATGAGAAATTAAAATGTCACTTTTGAAGTAGTAAAAAAAAAAAAAATATTTTTCTTCTACACGAATCGAACGACTAATAGCGCAAACGAATATTAAAGAAATAATTACGGAATAAAGAACCTACGGTTTGCCCATGTGAAAACGTGTTTAAAGACCGATTAATGAAATTTATATATATATTTAATAAAATCGGATAGAATTCGATCGGGTGCCGAAATGGCCTTAGAGTTTCAGTGGCGCAGCAAACAACGGGGAGGAGACTGAGGAACTGAGGAAACAATAGCCTCCACCCCATGGACCGTGTTTATGTGTATACCTACATACTGTTTGACGGTTCGGGCGTTTCGATCACTTTTACAATTGTTATTTCCACTCCTGGAATAACGTTTTATTCGTTGAACCGTACGGAATCGTGTTATTTCGAGAGTAGTACTGTGCCAGCAAACAGAGTCTATGGGCTAGCCATTGGTAATATAAACAAAAAAATAAAATAAAATAAATATGTAAAAATGAAAATTTCATAATTGTTGTCGTTGCTCAAGGAGCAAGAGGTTCCTAGAATGATCCAGCTGTCAGAGTGGTATAGAATATACAGGTGATATGGTTATCGAAAAATATCCTAAGGCATTTCACATAAATAATATTATATTCTCATTTCATCATGAAGTTTTTTTTTATCGGTTTTTGTTAAAATTATTGCATTGCAATGCGTGTCGATGAAAACCCCTGTTTCTGTATGTTTTTTCATATAGGCTGAACTCCCCCGAACCACTGTGATTAAAGCAAAAACGTTCTTATTATCCCCTCCCCCCCAGTACAAAATTCTGGCTACGCCACTGTAAAGTAATGCAATCACTTCTTAAAGAAAATAATGATTGCATATTCTTTTATTTGCAACCTATATAACTAAGGAACGCCCTAACGTAACGTACTTATTTTTCACGAACTCACAACTCTGTCTTTTTTTTTCTCATTTGTAACTCCCATAATTTCGCAGATACAACATACCTATTCACCCGAACCGTGCCAAATTCACCATAGTAAATTTATTTCCGCTATTGTGTTTTTCAATGTTATCGTTAGAAATATTATATCCTTTTATATTAAAACGTAAATAATAATCTGTTTGTGTTATGTACTCGAAATCTAAAAAAAAATAAATAAATCGAAAATGCCCTCTGAATTGAGGTGACCGTAGTTGCATGTTTTAATATACGCACATCTAGTAATATATCATTGCGATGCGAATCTTAAATTTCGAATATCGAAAATACAACTGTGTTTTATTTCGAAAATAATATTACTCCCTTTCTCTGTCTCTCTCTCTCTCTCTCTCTTGTAATATTCTGCTACGAGATTTCTTCTGTATATAATATGGGATACGCGGTATTAAATACGCACCGGGGATTTGCGATGAATTATAACGCATTATTATCCGCTGCGCTGCGAGTAGCGAGTAGGTATATCCGAAATGAAAAGTATTTTATCGCGACCGTAGTTGTCTCGACGACAGTGAATCACTGTAAACACAATAATATATAAACTAGTCGAAAACAAGTTTGGCGATACATTATAACGTTTCCCATAATAATCGCATACGGGTTAGGTACACGAGTACACACACACACACACACATACACGCACACTAAAACCGTTGTGCATTGCTGCGATATCACGAAACAACAACAAATGTCTGATGCGAACGCGGGGGTAAAACGCGCCCCGAAACTTCTGTCTCGCCGTCATTATAATAATAATAAGCTATACGTTACCGTGTCGCTGTGCGCGATAATATCGTCTCCGACAATACTGCGCGGGAACCGATTAAACATCGACGCGAAACTATAATATTATAAGTATATGGGTACCAGCTGTATAATATATATATGTACCTCGGGGGTTATGGGTTTGGTGGTTCTACGTTTAAACCCCGCATCGAAAACGTACAAAACATATCCACACGAATACGGAAGTAAAATTGATGAAAAATATGCGCGAAAAAAATCGAGGGGGAAAATGTCAAATGTGTCGACTCGGATGTGAAAATTGGTCGTTTTTTTATTTATTTTTTTAGTCTTGGTACGCATTATGCTGCAACATGACACGGTCTCTTAACTTCCGTTCTAATTAACGGAACAGAACCCGATAGAAAAGAGACCATTGGAAAGGTTGAGGACGAGGTGGTAATTCGTAGCAAACACGATGCGTAGAAGCTGTTTATTGTAGACACACCTGGAAGATTATTTGTGTGACGGGTCGGTCCTGTAGGCCGCAAACATCCGAATAATACGTATCTATGGGGAGAGGAGGGGGCAGGTCGATTTTCAATCCTCACGAAATCAACACGACACCGAAATACTAAGACCCAAGTACAAAATGTGGATTCAAATTGTCGGAGAATTGTTTTTTTTTCGAAACACTACAGGAGCAATTTATATAAATTCGACGTATCGTTGGTCCGCTGGTTAGCTCGGGAAATCGGTCTACGATTTTGTAGTTGTGTACGAGTTTTAAAATTACTAAACTTGCGTTCGTTCAAAAACCTCTGGGGTTATATGTAGTAAGTTTTAAAGCAAATACAAATCTATAAACGAAATATTTACATCCGAAAATACTTCAATATTATGCGTAAAAATAAACGAAAAACACAGTATTGTATTGATGATTACGTACCTGACGGTTGGCGGTTTCGATTCCGGTGAAATCAAACGAGTCTCAAAGTTCTCCACAATAGAATTGAACACCGTTTCGGACGACTTCGATTTTATCTGAAAACAATATTACAACGAAAATGTAGTTTCTCGCGTTCGATTTCGTATTTATTTACGTGAAGTCTATAATAAAAAAAAACGCATCGATAAAATTCGAATGTATATTTGTTTCAGCAGTGAAAATTTTCTCAAATAGCACTAAGCGTTTCCAATATAAACCGGAACGATAAATTTAAACTTCTGATTGTATATTGTATACGTACATATTTTTACCACGTGTATAGGTATACATTCACTTCAAAAGTGTTTTAAATAAGTATTATTTGTATGAAAACGAAATATGTCTGTAGATACGCACAAATTATAACGTTTAGTTTGAATTTAATTTAGTAGTGCGTTGTATATATACTGCGTTATTTAAGAACACGAAACGTTATACGAACCTGAAACTGATCTTGATAAGTCACCAAAAAGCGTTCGACCTTTGAAACGTCGTTTGTGCGAATCGCCAAATCCAAAGTTTGATTTTCAAACTCGAATCGATCCGTGAATACGGAAGAGCCGATACTGAAAATAAAAAAATCATATAATTTACGTTAAAACAATTTAGGTATGTTTTCTAAAAAAAAAAAAAATAGTCTATACCGGTGATGGGCGTGTCACCGTTATGGATGACAAGTTGGAAATGTAGTATAAATGTATTTAAATGTATATGTATGCACGCAGCAATAAACTATTGCTAACGAAAAACGATTCTGAGCGGTGCTGTCGGTTAAACAATCATTGAAAACAAATCACGCCGCGAAACACGTGATATTAATTTACGAATCGCGTAGATCTCAGCTCGAAACACGCTCCCTCAGCGCCACCACAGAAACAATCGTCGAGATAAAACTCGTCCAAATTGTCGCTAGAACGTTTTGAAAATGTCACCGCGTAGATAAATTTCAAATTTCAATCCGGGCAAAATTTCCGGCATAAAAGCGGTTCACGGGCCGGGAAATAATCCGAAATTCGCGCGCGTCGTAGTAAAACCGATGCGTTCATCCGCTGCGCTCGCGGTCAATAACAGAACGACATTAAGCCGGAGCCGTGGTCGTTTCGGTAAAATAATATTATTACTTTCAGATCCGCGTATTTCGTACGGCGTTGTAATTGAAACAAATGTCCATTTCAAAATCGCACTCTCACAACTGTTGCACGTTTCAATAACGAACGGTGTTTCGCGTATATCGTCGGGAGAATACTGGTGAAATCAGTGTCGGCGCGGCTGGGACTAGGGACTGATTTTTTTTTTTTTTTTCATAATACCTAGCTGTTATTTTTAGCAGGTGGGGGGGGGTCCTGGTCGATAAGATCGGTTTCCCGAGGTTCGGACACGTAAAGTTCTTTGCGTAAATAATATTATAAATAAATACGGTAAAGCGCGATTTCGTACGTTTTACCTTTTTGGGAACACGATTCCGTACGATTTCATGGACAATGTTGCCGTGTAATATTTATTAGTGTCAATTCGTTTGATTTTCTTAAATAGCATAACGTTACAAAAAAAAAAAAATTGAAGAAGAACATGAAAAAGTCAAAGTTAAAATTGTGTCAATTGATTTGGATCGTATAAATTGTTTTACTAACTCACTACAAGCTACTATAAGGTGAAATAAGTTTTCCACTTTTAACTCCTGAAGAAACAATCACAATATGTAATTGTAGGTATGTTTAGATTTTTTAGGCACGAAAAAACATACCACGGGCGCATAATAGTCGTTTCGCAACCAATAATAATTGAGCTGAATATAATATTTCGGCGTACAATTATAAGTACAACAAAAACTAATCCGAGGGAGTGCGTTGTAAAAATGTTACTATAATAGTTAGAAATACCCGACGTAAACCGCCATTGCTAAGTCAAATACAGTAAAATGCCTACGCGAAATCTTCATGAAAAATGAAAATCTTGGAACGTCGCACTAAAATCTTAAGTACACATTTTAAGGCACGCGATTCCGTTCGCCGATAAGAGCCGTACGGAATCGAGTTCTACCCGATTTATGAATACATTTTATAGACGAATCCGATGTCAGTAAAAATATTTTCGTAATCGAAATTGTAAACAATGTTTAAAATGTATTTTACAATCGAAGTTCGACGCGAGACTATAGAGGGCTACGACACGGGGCATTATAAATGCGTAAAATATTGTTAAAGTACATTTCAAATTTAACGCTAAGGGTGTGTATGTAAGAACAACAATGACTAATGTAATGTAATTAAAGTGAAAATTAGATCGCACGGTTAGATGAACGAAAGATCCCCCGCCCTTCCCGCCAACGGATTGCGTCGAGTTTATCGAGTTAAATCATCGAAGTATCGCGAAGTCGTGCGGTTATGAGTACCGCTACGCCTAATAAACGTAATAACAGCGATACAAATCTGCCGTTGAACAGCAAAATTTCGAATCGTTTTAAACGTTCGTAAAATGTCTAATATCAACAAAATACTGTTCACAGTTGTTCCGTTTTTTATTGTGATAAGTGACAGTGGAATTAAGCGTACGAGTTGTTAAATATGAATTTGAAAATTCCAAATGTCATCGAGATTCGGAAAACGGATATTATCGACGCCAAAGCTAAATCATCCGAAACGTTGAATTATAACGCGAATCACTCATTTATTAATACTGCCCGTTGCGTCAGTTATATCATCCTTTTTTTTATACTTGGGACAATATATTTTTCGTTATTTAATAACACGTTTTCTCCGAGTAATTTATTTTTACGGAGTTGAACAATAGTTTTTTCTCTCTGTCTTTTTTTTCTTTTTTTTAGTTAAAAAACACAATATCAAGGGTAAGTATAATCCTCGTTTCGTAATTGAAATACAAAATAAACGCGATTTTGCTCCGAGACGAGAAATATTAATGTCACTGCAGCCCTCGTTCAATTGTTCGCGGGATTTAATGAAGAAGAAAAATTAAGGCCCCGCGAGAAAATACGCTATAATTATAATTCCTATCCGCAGTCGACGAGAATATTGCTGCCTTTCAGTGACGGTGTCCCCGACTCCGCTTCTCAAACAATCGTAAACGGGTAAAACACGATTGCGTACGTTCGTTATCGGCGATGCCTTTTAAAGGCACACGATCGCGTACGAAGTATCAAACGTTGTTTCCGATTTCCATACCGGTATACGTGATGAGTCGCGTAATCGATGAAAATCTAATCCGACGCTTAAAAGCAATGGGTTACAGATGTCGGGCAATTCAAATTTAACGATTATTTAGTCGTTCTCGTTACCTACAGTTTATCGATTTCGTGTTAACTAAACCAATAGTACCGTGCTGGATATTTATCGGGTGTGCGGTGAAATTAATAAATCTGACAACGTTGCGCAGAACCGCATAGGCCACCGCGTTTATCGTCGATTTGTCTCAAACCGTATTTTCCGACCCAACTTACAACCGTACGCGACCGTGTTCTTGTCCCCATAACCCACGCCGTCCGCGCGCGCCGTCCGCGCGCGACCCGGCCGGGCGATTACTCCGGACCACGGCGCGGCCCATCGTCGAGCCGGTCGCCGTCGTCTCTGCCTGCCCGGCGGGCCGCCGTTCGTTTGCCCGGCCGCCGCGCCGAGAATATTCCGTACGGGCACTGCCGTACGACAGTGTAAACGCGACGATATCGTTCGCGCGTTTGTCGAGCGACCGCGCGGGCGTCGCGCCGCGGCTATTACGGGGAGACGCGGGCGCGCGCGCGTATGACTTTCGACGAGTCCGCGGTACGGGGCGAAACGGTACCGGCAGCGGACGGCGCGTGACGGTGTCCGCAGAGCGGGAGTGTTAACGCAATGCCGTTGCACGCCGTTCGGCGCGGGCGGATAAAACTCCGGCGGATTATTTCAAGCGCGCGCGCGCGCGCCCGTACGATTTTGTTATAGTAACGCGGCCGGGAAATTGACGTCCGGTCCGACGGCGCGTAATCGCACAACGACTGCGATAACGGCGCGAACTTTGTTAATTAAAAAGTCGATGCCGTACGGGGCGCGCGGTGACTGCGAGACGGAATTTATCGTTATTGTTATTATGCCGTTAACGAAACGTTTTCCCGCGGCCGCTGACGGAACGCCGTTCCGCGGTGTTTGTCGCGACGCGCCGAACGCGTACGCGCACATAGGGTTTATGCGCCGTTAAAATATCGCGATCGTTGTTTATATTGCTGTGTCGCATTGGCGAAATTCGCGCAACGACATGTTCACGTATCGTATGCGTTTTAAATAAAATCGCGTACACTCGTTGTGAAGGCGGTCGGTTTTCCGGTTTCGCGACCGCGTCGATAAAAAATGTCCGCGCGCTTGCCGTACACGCGCGGTTCGGTTATTGCAAAAAAAAAAAAAAAAAACTTCGGACAACTTGTCCGAATCGCGTAAATATAATGTTCGGTTTGCGTCGGGCGTTATTTTTTATTTTTATTTTTTCAACTTTATCGAACTTACGATTCACAACAGTAATACGGTTACGGTTTCTATAGGTTTTTCGGTTTTCAATAGTGGATAATTGCGGGGGAAAAATAAACCAATGTTGATGAGCAAAATCGCTGGTTGCGATGTTGTTCACATGGTAAAAAAAGGCCGTAATATTTTCAACTAATACCTACATTTCGTAAGTTTTCCCGCTTTTTCTCTGTTTTTTTTTTTTCCGGGTTTTTTCAATATATTGATAATACTCCTAATGACCGCATTAAAGTAACTCCCTAGTTAAATTTCTTTTCAGACAAACTGCTATCATTGTAAACCAGAGCAAAATTGCTGGTAGAAAATGCGCTTCGACCGACGCTATGTAAACTACTCGTTTACTTCGATTTTCGTCAGCGAATGGTGTTCGCAACGGACTCGTAGAGGACCCACAAGGCGGGTCGTACTATTGAAATACATTACAAATTCGGAAAAATACGGAAAACCGTACCGTGTACGTTAGCAGAACGATTTGTTTTTTGTGAAATTATACTTTTTATTTTTTTTTTTTTATTAGCGCGCCGAGAATATTTTAATTGAACGTTACCGTACATTGTTCGTGTTATATCTATGGTGTTTTGTTAAAAGGACGTATACCACGAAATATCGAAAAAAATTTAGCAAAATTAGCAGCGAAAATCGGTAAAAGGGCGTATTTAAGTACAGAAAATTAAGTTGTCAATGTCGGCTAAAAGACATCTAGCCCTAGGCGCCCTTTTAAAATGATAAATAAATCAACACTGATTCGTTAAAAGGGCGCATGCCGTATTGAATGCGTATACGGTATTATGCGTACGGGTTATTTTATTGTTTTCCATGATAAACATCATTAAAAACGGTTTTGATTTTCGCAAAACAGTTTTTTTTTTTTTTTTTTTTGAAAAAAAAATTGAAATTTAACAGACGACTTTTAACAACACACCGTCGATGTAATATATTACGTATATATTTACTGTGTACAGTTTTAGTGACCAGTGAGGGGATCGATTTATCTAAAGGGAGCCTAGCTCCATCAATCACTTCCCCCGATTTTCGAGTACGGAGACGGCGCACGCGGGTACGCACGTTCCGTCCGCGGCTTTAATTTCATTATCCCGAGTTTTATTGTTTATATCATTATCCGTTAATCGTTATAAAAGTTTTGCAATCGGTATACGATAGGCACTGCAGCAGCCGCAGTCACCGATGATTGATCCATTAGCACGCGGTATTATTTTACGCTCCTATACGTTATTTTTTTTTTTTTTTTTTTTATCTTGCGATTATTAAAATTCATTTCTGACACCGCCTCGCTCGACTTTACAAACATGAACGAACAGCCTAGTAATAATTCACGTTGCCGTTGTTTATTAACAAAGTTATCGCGGTTAAAAAACCGCACACGCTGTTCGTACCCACCGCAGGTAAGCGCGCTACTGTTATTGGTGGCAAGTCGAGAAAGCAGGTACATACGCATGTGGCGCGTACGAAGAATAATTTATAGTTTTCGCGTAAGCGCTGAACGTAACGATAAATCATCGTCATTGCATTAAAAACGAAAACGATTCTGAACGGAACACGGTAAACCGGTATAGGTAATCCGGTATAGTGTATTAACCGTGTTTTGCAGTCGAGAAAACCCATAAATCAACAGACATAAAACCGACGTTACGTAATTTGCTGTCCGTATTTATTTATTATTTTTTTTTTTTTTCAAGAAATAGTTTAAATAAATCGCCATCCGGAGGAAATATCGCATCGGGTACTACGTGCAAAAAACTCTGAGCATTTTTATTAAACAAAAACGGTGTTTTCCACAAAATGAAACCCCGTATTAGTGAAACTTATCGCGCGATTCGGTTACATCGAAACATTTGATTCTTTTTTTTTTTTTTTTTTTACGAAATTTTTTTCAAAATGTACAGCATTGTCCCGTTTATCGTTTAACCGTTCCGTGTACAATGTCTCATGTATTATTGTGCATATACCCGTATAGAAACAGAACGGAAGGTACCAATTTTAGCGGAATTTTATTTCGTTCAAAAAATGGTTTGGAAAAAAAAAACAAAAAAAACTCTAATCACTTTACACACCATAATATACCTCTCGTTAACTGTTACACGAATAACGTCTACAGTGTAACGTTAGATAAATAGCATTTTTTTTTAGAATTTTTAATAATTTCATACACAAATGTTTATTTTTTAATATTATAATTTGGTTATATTTTTTTGAAGTACACGTCAACGAGCAGCCGTATATTTACTTTTCGAGTACAAACTTAATCCATAGTGTTATTTACCAGCTATTTTAAACGAACCGCGTTCCGTTGCGCAAACACGAATGTGTGTATACATAGTATATTATATTAAATTGTATTGTGTACGAGTATGTAATAGGTAGTTGCAAACGGAAAGGGAGAGTTTTATATTATTATTTGTATTTGTATTACAGTATAGAACCTCGATTATCCGAACTAACTGGGACCGCACGTAGTTGGGATACTGGAAATTGTATAAAAAAAAAAAAATATATATATATTTTTTTTTAAAAAACATACAATATTATACATTCGATATTACTATCGATTACATTATTGTTATTATTATTATTATTATTATTTGTTTTAGGGCTCGGAAGCTATTGCGTTATAAAACATTAAAATTGATTGCATTATTTCTGTAAAAAATCCCCACAATTGTAATAATTTTTTGTTTTATCAAACAATTAATAAAAATAATAAAAGCGCATGTTTTATTGGGTTATTTGGGAATTTATTTTTGACATGCAATGTAAGAATTCTATTATATTATATAATTTCAAAAGTAAATTCTATGTTGCATTTCCAAAAATTAACCTTTTGTTTACAACACAAAGTGTAAATGCTTTAAAAAATACCCTATTAAATATTGAAGAAAAATCGCTAATACTGAGGATGGGAGCGGCCACTGCTGTAGGTGAGAAGTTAGGAAGGTGGGATACATACGGTTATTTCATTTATATCTGTTATCAACGATGAACCATTGCTTGACGAAAGACGATTCCAAGCGCAGTTCGGTTATACATAGTTTTTGCGAATTTCGTTTGAATTTGATTTCAAAACGCTTATTAAAAATAAAAAAGTCGTCCGATGATTTTTGAAATTTTATCACGTTCTAAAAATTAAAATTCCTTAAAAGCTCAAAAAGGCTCAAAAGTTTTGGCAATGATACCGTTAGAAATTAAATCAAAAAAACAAAAAAAACGTTATTATGTGATTTTTCGATTAAATTAATTTTTCTGGTAGAAAACGTCGCGTCCATGTTTTTTTTTATAAAATAATGAAATCGTGAAATCGTAAGTTTTCCTATGTTTTTTGCCACTTGAGTGATTTTATTTAATAAATTGCGTCAAGAATCAAATATGACCTCTAATAAATGGTACTATCTACTAAAAGTACCATCTAGACAACTTGAGCTTTCAGAAAAGTAGCTATAAGTAAAAATCGGATCAAGTTTACTAGGAAGAAACGTGTCCACAGACCGGAAGAAGCAAAAAAATAAATAAATACCTAAGTAAAAACCAATAGCTCTGTCGCTACGCTCGGAATCTGAAATACAAAATTATATTTTCCAACACTGAAAAAAGATGTGCAATACATTGGTAAAATAAATATTCCAAAATTAAAAAAAAAAAAACATTTTTGAAGTCCCGTCCGCCCGATGGGCAATGTTTCTTGAATGTTTGGTTACATTAAGTTAGTGCTCAGGAACGCCAATCGACTTTTGGTTATACTGGTAAAAAAAAAAACACTAACGATTTTTCCACTTTGTTAATTTAACCACTAGCTTGAAAATAAGTATGTGTAGCCGCGTTTTTTTCGCCGAGGTATTCTCGTCGCGGAAAAGATGTAAAACCGCCGCGCGTCGTTGTGTTGTCAGAGGAATACTACGAATTAACATAATACGCTGGATATCGAAACACCGCGTGTTAAGAACAGCCTGTATAATCGGGCGCATTCCGTTTCGCCCAAAAAACGTTTTACTAATTTTAAAATTGAGTTGACAACGGTTTTTCAAATAATAGTTGAAATTTATAGAATATTATTATTAAAAGTCATTGCAAAATATTTATCATTATTTTTTAAAATGTTTTACTGAAAATGATTTTTACAAACTCATACCTATAGTATTACGTCGGGTCTTTATAAAAGTATAAGTTTTCATTATAATATTCTTGTTTTTCCTCCGTTTTTTGTCTTGTTTTTTTTTTTTTTTGGGGGGGGGATTTTAACGCTACACAATTTTTATAAAATAAACCGCTCCACCCGTTTAGAATTTTTAAGATGGGGTTTTTTTTTTTCACGGCTTGGTCTTGATACATTAACTCTATTTAACTTAATAAAGTCCTTGGCCTTTTTGCTGTCTGCTGGCTTTTTGACTGGAGGAAGGTCATGTCCTTGTGATCCCCAAGGTTCTAATTCTCATTTTCCCTCATGGATTTATTAATTATTTATTATCCCTAGTATTTTAATCTGTTATTTAAGTAATCGGCTTTCTTGTTTCTTGTTTTTTAGTGATATTCGTCCAAACTAAAATCTACGCAAAAATAATTATAAATATGCTTTGGCATTACTCAACTTTGATGGTGCGTTATCTGTTCATTTATAAATCTTTGAATTTTTATAGACAGATTTTGTAAATGGGTGTTGGTAATTTTTGCAAATTTCGAATTCATTTAAATTTAGATGTTGAACACACTAATTCTATATTTCAAATTGTTGACTGCCCAACTGCCGTTGACATCTGCCGGATTACAGGGAATATTGTACCAGAATCGTTTTTTGTTGGCAATGATCGTTTCATACAGAAATATAAAGTAAATATTCCCTTCTATATCCTAGTTTTCCGATTTCTCAGTGGCTCACCCGTGGTGCAAAATTTATCCGTCATTTATTTTTAACTATAAAATTATGGATCTAAATAAGTTCCAGTTGCTCGCCTGTGTTAATATTATTATATTAATTACTCGGTTGTATTAAATTTGTATTTATTTATGATTTGAATTCGCAAAACAGCCGTTAGCCAAATCTGCCTCCCCTCCCGGTTTTATTTAACGGTCTACTACTCCTCCTCCACTATTACAGGTACAAAACTTTCCCTTCAACCTTTCGGTAGCGATAAGGATTCAAACAAAAATATATAAAGTTCTCGAGATGATTTTTATAAATATACAAACGGAGAGCGAGTGGGACGAGGGTTGGACGTTGAAAACTTCTCAAAACACATATCCGACAGCAATACTGTATTTTATATATTGACATTTTAACACCGTTATTTACTTTGTCAAGTCTGTAACAGCATGACGAAGTTTGTATTGAAATTCAACCAAAATGTTATCTAATTCCCGAGTTTGAGTTTATTCGGTAACTGCCGTGTCCAAATGTACCGGAAATGAAATAATATAATATACACCTGCACATAACAGATAAAATACAGTGCAATATTCTCTGCTTTCGGGGAAAATTCAATTCGATAAAAAATAAAATATGAAAACTGACATGTGTTTCGTTCGAATAGATAAATGTGTCCGTTATTTTTGTATATATAATATTATATACTGCTGTGACAAACCTCACATAACGATATTCTTATTCATTTCACCCGGAAAATAGATATTGAAATCCGTACAGTAATCGAATTTGTGGGTATCGCTAAACCTCCGTAAATCAATATTTGTGCAGTGCAAATCTACCCCCTACCCCGCGGAATTTCAACACAATACCCGACATAATAATAATTAAAAACACAACATTGCCAAAAAAAATAGAAAAGAAAAGAAAGCTGTTGTGGCTAAGAATATGGGAAGATAGGATATTGAAGGGAATTAAATATCTGTGAGCAACGATAATTCATTGCTAACGAAAACACGATTCTGAGAGGAGTTCAGTGATGCACTGTCAACAATATATGCGTAAATGTCATATTATGATAATATAATTGAATAGGCATTAGATATTTTATTTAATATAATTGCACCGATTTTCCGGTTTTTCACAATTGTTAAGAAAACTCTTTGGAAAATCAAAAAGTAACCAGCTCAAAGTACCTTGCCAGTCAGATTTCCTTTCATAAAAAGGAAACGGTTTTTTTCCTATGGAAAATACTGAAACAATATATTTCCGAACTAGAAGTTTTAGGATAGATATATATGAAAAAAAAAAAAAAAAGAGATTTTCCAGAAAATCAAATTTGTTTTAATGATTCTTAAAACCGTCAAAATATAAAAAATTCAGTTACAACAAACATTTTGATCCTTATACATTGTGTACGCACACTTATTATTAGAGTTTGACAAATCTCGTAATACAACACGCACGTGCTCAGAGTCGTTTTTCGTTGTGTTGGTGTTTTGATACGAGTACAATAACACACGCGTAGCGGTGCGCAATAACGTTTTCGCGGAAAACGTTATAACGAAATTATAAAAACAATCAAAAATTACCTACGTGTAAATAGTGTACAAAATAATTATTATATTATTGAAAGGCTCGTTGGGTACGTACCTCCAGCGCGGAGTGCCGTTTGTCGTCGGCGTCAATAAACTGAACGGCTTCGGCGGGTCCGGCTCGGGCTGTTCACCGTAGTTTGGTTCGCCGTCGATTTCCGCCATCGCCAAGGGATTGCGGTCCTCGTCCGGGGTCCCGACGTTGTTTTGATTGTCGTCCTGTACGAACACACAGCAAACGCGTCCCGTGAGATTCATTACGCGATCGTAGCTATACGCGTGTGCCGTGTTAAGCACGCCCGAAGATTGGATAGGTATAAAATGGCCGACGAAGCAATCGCCACGGTATAATACGCACGCGTGCAGAAAAGCCGAATCGCTCGCGGCATTTCTCCCGGGCTCGCCCGTGTCCGCGACAACCGAAATGAATCGGTTTTCGATGTCGGGCGCGCAGAGTTCCGCCGACCCGTAAATGTTTACGGCGAACGGACGGACGGACATTCGAGTCTATTTAAAAGATATTACACCCGGGTGGTGTGCGCAGGAACAATGCGAAACGTATTTGAAATAAAATTCGAATTTTTCCGCCCCGGGGCCTTGGAATTTTACAATATTGAATGCGGCGTAGTTTCAGGGGGGGGGTTCCATCCGAAAAAGTGTACACGATCTCGCAAGTCGTCAGAGGTCTCGCCGCGATTCCGTAAGCGATATGTACTCCGTCTCCATCATAATCCATTAAAAATCTCGAAAGACGAGATTGTTCGCGTAGTTTCGGTAAAATCTCAAATATTTCGTTAATTGTAATCGATGAATTTATTCCGCTCCATTTCATTAATTTATCATAATTTTCCAGAACACCTTTATACGGATATCTCATCGAATTAATCTGCAGTCGTCGAACACATTTCACGTATCGAATCATTAAAATAAGTCGATTTCGCATCATCTCGTTCAGTTTAACTATTCCGACTTTTCCAGAAACTCCCCTGCCTCTCGCGTACACCTGCCGCCGTAATAACGATATCGAAAAAAAAATCTCGTTTCGGCTTGCTCGCACTTTTATACACCATTCGAGTTATTTATTATAATTCGATTTGGAAAAACGGACCGATCGACCTGGTATGGTTTCCGAGTTTTTTAAATAAAGACTCGCTCGCGTTTATTATACATACGGGGGTATAGCGAGAGAATTATATTATAGCACGCAATCACACCATTTGAGATAAGGCAAAGAAGACAAGGGTGTATGAAAAAAAAAAAAATAAAAAAAAAAAATAAAAGATATATTGGTTAAAAACCGCACACGCGGGGTCGAAAACGGGTCGCGGAATTTTATCAGAACGTTTGGGTGCGGGCTAGGAGAGTCGGTTGAAAGAGGGAAATATTATATACATATAGACTGCGAGTCGTATTTAACCGGAACAAACGTGTGATTTCCCATCGGACCCGGTATCTAAAAGTTTTTACCCAGCGAATCGAATAATGCAAACTTCCGATAGGTTTTAATATTCATCCTCGCCATTCGCACTATATATATTATTATATCGCTGCAGTCGCGCGTCCCATTCAGTATTCTATAATACTGTTCTGTAAAACAAAAATGGTCCTAAAGGCCCGACATTTTTTTAATTTTCTATTACACTTTTCACTTATCGTTAGCGTTTTCATAAGAAAAAAAATATCTGTTTTGAAAACATTTCCAGAATTTCCGGATTTCCGGAAGCCCCGGCAGGACGCTGCATTACTGCAGGTCCAGTCAACGCCGTCAAAACGTCGGGATGTTAACGACAACAAAATGCTATTTTATTCCGTTATACCCGTACAAATTTTTCGTTTTGTTGGAAAAGAAATATGTATACCTGAAATCAAACTTGAAGTTTTTTTTACAGAACAGCGTAGCACTGTGGGGACCGGTCCACCTCTGCGCGCAAACCAATAGTGCTGGAGAATTGAAGACAAATACAATAACCGTTCGTTACGTCTTTATATAAGTATTTTTTTTTTTTTTTTTTTAAAGGTTTATTTTTTTCGAAATATACGTTCGAATTAGATAAGTTATTTTGTACTTACTGTGAATTCGGCAGGCGGTATCAGCAGGGGAAGGTTTTCACGAGAATCTTCCATTTCCAATCGGTCTCGTCACGCTAACTTCTTGCAATAAACGCTCGAACGTGATAGCTGAAAACAAACAGGAAAACGTTTGTCAATATTATACGCGATCCAGTATAGTTTTAAATTTAATTACACCGTTCGGAATCGAGTACAACAATAATGTTATTATCAACGGTCTAAAAAAAATACTCGTGATGTCGAGTTTTCGCCATAACCGATTATTTTTATCGCGGTAAGTACCTATATGTATACCGCCTGTATTGTCGATAATTGACTGATGACCTAATCTAACCTAACCGACAGTTTTGCAAAAATATGAAGTTTTTACTTACAGTACGCAATATACTATAAAGTTAGATAATATTCCGTAGCGATTTATTTGATTAACTATTATACTTTCGTGTGCTCTAAACAAAACAAAAACTCTACGACAATTCACTATTTTTACCCCTTTCAACACATGTTTTATTATTTCGACATGACCATTAGGAACAGTTTGATTAATTTCGTATCTGCGTTTGGACTATAACCGTTCCCGACGCCTCCGGTCTAAATTTCAATCCGTTTTTACCCGTAAACGGTATAATTATGTATGTCTGCCCGGTATTGGGTGTTGCGCGTATTATCAATACACGCGTAAAAAAAAACTGTATCTTTTCGAATCCACGTTGAAAAAGGGGAGAGGTAGTTTTGTTTGTTCGACGGTGTACGGGGTAAGGGGAACATTTCGAAAATATCGCAAATGCTACACAGCATATAAGATCATATTGATCGATTATCTGTATGACGAATGAAAGGAAAAACCAGAGTTTTAATCGGAACCTTCGTGGATACTCGCTGGGTAAAATAAAAATCACTCGGTATATTTGTCATTGTCATTGTAAATCGTTAGAGTTTTCTACGCACTAGTATCGCGGTTTTGCCGTAGAAAAATCCGCACGCGATACCGGCGTATGATTATAATATATCGTTGGAGAAACGACGAATTAAACTGTCGGGAAATCTACGCGCAAGAAGGAGAGGGCGAGATAGAGAGACAAAGAGCTTTGGAAATTACGAAAAATACGAGTCAGCGGAGGAACGTTTTTCACGCAATCCTCCCGTACAAATTGTGTACCTATCCAATCTAATCTATCTATCTAATCCGTCTATAAAATCCGTCCGCCGAATGCGTATCGAATCTCTCGAGTTCGCCCTTAACGCGATACGACTGTGCTCGACGGTCGTTCGTCGGGACCGTTACGTACAACCCATTTGCAAAACGGTTATTGTGATGCACAATGCGAGCCTGTGTAATTTCGCCGCAGCGGGACTATAAAATAAAAAAAACGAAGTCATATTTCGTTGTTTTTTCCTTTTTTATACACATACGTACGTTTAGTTAAGCTTAAATATGTCTTGTCGCGCGGCTATAAGTACCGCGATTCAGTCAAGTACATACGATTCGCCCGAACAAATATAATAGTGTCGTAAAACAGAAATAATATAATAAATAACAAAACACTATTTCTCTATTTCCGCGTAAATTCGAGCGCGGATATAAATGTAATAAAAAACAAAAAAAATACGATGATTCCCCGCGTCTATTCCGCTTTATTGTGAAAACGTTTTAAATAAGAAAATTTCGTTTTTTTTTTCTTTTTTCTACATGCTATGTAAAAAAATACACAAACAATAAATATTATAAAACAGATACGATCGAGGCGATAATTACAGACTGATTTTTAAATCGGGAACGATAATGACCCCTTAGCACACCCCCTAGTTGCGCTTATGATTGTTCCTGTGTACGCGCGCTGTCTATATTCCATCGTCTGCACATTCGATTATTTATGTTGTAACATTATAATGAGTTAAAACCGGCAGTTTCGAGTGGAATGGAAACATTGTCGTTATCGATAATACACGAGTGTCATCGGACAACGAGTTTTCGCATTTTACCCGGATCCGGATTTATCTGCGAGAAAAAAAAATAAAAAACTACAGAATTTTCCATACGCGGCATCGTCAATGCAGTACGAAACGAGTACTGTATTTGTTTCTTCCCGGAAACGTTCTAAATGTCGCCGAAATTAACGTGCGAATGCCCAAATCTGGGCAAGTAAGTGAATTTTTTTCAAACTAATTAAAATTACAGGTCACTTTAATATACAAATAAGTTAAGTCGTAGAATAGAATTTGGTTAGAAATTGGTTAGCGAAAAAAAGTAACTTGAGTTAAAATAAAAGTTAAAAGCCAATTATATTATTCATAGTTCATAAGAATCCGAAAATAAATTATTGGTGATACTATATCAACTAATCAACCGAAGTGAATTGATTATTTGATATGATTAACGTGAATTGATAATGTTCAACCTTAATGCACTGCAAACACGGAATAATTTATAATCAATAGGAATATCAATCAGAAACAGTGTATGGCAATTAATAATACCTAAGATTATATTTTAAATACCTACGGGCGGAAGATATTCGAAGTTATTAGTATTTAGTACTAGTTCGTAGTTAACAATTATTACGAGTCGTGTATATCAAGATATATGGATTGTAAAATTGAAAAAAAGCTTTTGCTACGACATGAAACCAACGATGCGTTTCGATTAAAAATGTTTGACCATACCTGTGGATATTTACAAACAGTCCCGAGTCTGTCGAAATGAGAAAGAAAATTAATTGCATATAGGTCGCCCAAACACATTACAATGTTTGAAAATCACTTGTCCGAAGGCATTGTGGAAAATTTGCCCGAGCGCAATGCAATTTTTACCGATTCGCCCGGACGCGAACCGCCCTAAAAACGGACGGCAGTTTACCGCCGCCGGTTAATCTAACCGGGAAAATAAAAAAAAAAAAAAAAGGTCTAAAACACCGTATTGTATACAGGCGAACCCCCGGTAAAAAACGGTAAACGGTAAACGGAGTAATGAACCACGCTGCACGTGGTTGTCGAACATCGATCAAAATATTGCCTTTGCGTCAGTATATTATTATTATAATTTATATACCGGCTATACCTTCCTACACCTATATACCATACATATATATACATACACGTAACATAGGTATACGTCAGCAACGTCACCGGTTAACCTTTAATCCAGTAAAAAAGCGTACCGTGTACCCGCCACCGTACCCGCGTATATAATTTATTATTGTTGTATACCTATGCGCAAAAGCTCGGAGTCGCGGCGCGTGTGCGCGCGCTAAAAGGTCGCGCGAAACGAAGCGATGATGGGCCCCGAACACGTGTAATAATAAACGTAACGTACGCGACACGTGATAATATTTATTGTTTTTTTTTTATTATCTGTACGGATAAAATATTTAGTAATCCGCGGTTTTCGGGACGAATTTTTAATACTCGGTATCACCAGTATGCGTTATGCGTCACGTATTATCGCGCGTGCGCTCGTGTGCCATCGTCGTCGTATATGCGCGTCCATTATAGCTGCTATACCGCGTGTGTAGTTAACCTATTGATTTACCGACACGTTTGTATTTATTATTTTGTCCGGTAATGTTTTTTTTTTCCTGTATACATAATATATAGGTAGTACACGAGTACACGAAATACACCGGCATGTGGGTAAAAGCTGCAACGAATTTTCCACCCGGTAGGCAGCAATTAATTACCATACCTGTCGGCGCATAACGTAATATTATTGTACACGTGTGTCTAAATAACATTCGAATATCAACACAATGCCGGTGTATTTTGTCACGTTTATTGTTACAAGGGAACGAATATACACGCGCGTAGAGTCGGTCCATCAAAAAGTGCGAAAACCGTCAAAAAGGCCCCGTAAAAAAACCATCTAAAAAATATTTAATGCCGAAAATGGTGGATCGGTTTTGGAGGAACGCTTCCTTTTAAGTTGTAAAAAAAAAAAAATTTCTAAAACTACAAAAAATAATTAACAAAAAGTAATTGAAGGGCTCAGTGCAACAACAAGGCTGCAATTTCAATATTGCTATTTAATAGTTTCGAGTAAAGCATTAAATTATGTTACATGATTTGGTGCAACGATATAATGCAAATCCGTCTATACGGAAAAAACAACAGATAAGGATTGGTCTGGGTTAATCACGTTCTAGGTGAAAAGAAGGCAAGTATCACGAATAGACGGTTTTCTTCTTTGTCCTAAACAATTTCGAAAAGTGGACTTATCTTGTCATTGCACCGTGAGCCCTTCGATTTTATTTACACTACGTGCAGTTTTATTTAGGAAAAAGGACTTTGTGTCAATCGTTTTTGATGTGTTTGACAATTGTATTCAAAAAGTTAGAGCCGTTAGAAGAGAGAATTTAAATCCGTTATATCAGTGACGTAACTGTGCCTTTTTTACAGGGAGGGGAGAGGATATTTTCACCCATTCGTAAAATACAAAGACTAACCTCCGGTTTTTCATAGAAGAGAATGTTTCAATGATATTATTCACCGATATAGTTATTTTCTGGTAAATATGCAACAAAACAAGCCCGCATAAGCGATCCTTCCACATTTACTTTGTTACTAAAAATCAACGATAATAGACAACGGTCGAACCGCCAAAACGAAATGATAACACCGGAAACCTTGACCCGGTTTGACCGTGGATAACAAAACTAATTATTTTAACACCTTTGGATTCGACCATGTTATTGTATTATTAGCTATTTACTTCATTAAAAATAATATTAAAAACACAGAAAAAAAAAAATAATAACAATGCACACACATAATAATACGCACACCACGGGCGGTGAAAAAAAAACTTTTGTAAAATCTGAGCGAAACGAGCTGTGTAGTATTATTATTAAAATAATAATAGCTATATAAACGAGAGAATTCGACGAAAACGTCAAAGGGATAAAACATAATTTTAAATTTATTCTCTATCACGACATCAACAAATGTATATTTTTTTTAGAAACGAGTTTCCGGCCGTCAAAACCATACATTATACCCCTCGGTCGTGAAAGTCTGTTCGACTATAGAAGTTTGTTTATCAAAAGGAAATCAAAAACGAAACTGAATACGAGTTCCTTTTGCATAGCGTAAATCTATATATATATATATATATATAGTCGAAAATTGCGTAAAAAGTAATCAACACGCTGCAGGGTATATCGGAGATTCTCGAATCATCCAAAAAAAAAAAAAAGAAGCCGATGACGTGTTACCGAAGAAACTTAAAATATATTATATTGACGGCCTCTTAGATCCCGAGCGAAACGAGAAATGCATAATAAGTTTTATACTGTGACGTTTGTAATTCTTTCTGCGCGTTGTTCGACCAGAAGACTCGCTCCGATCACATCCTACACATCGTCAAATCGTCGATCGGATAATGTCTAGAATCGGTGCATCGAGGGGGTGGTTTTTTTTTTTTTGAATCAACGATATAATCTTATAGTGTCGATGCGATTATTGGAATACTAACGACTTTGCGACAAGCAAAATTCAAATAACAATTCAAGCATAATGAAACGCGTTTTAAATTTAGTATACAACGGATTTCTTCACATCTGCATCCCGTTCGTACGGTATTGCCGGCATTGTTTCATGACGTTTAAGTAACAGCGAATGGCAATTGACGGGTAAAATATTAGATTACATTGATACGTTCGGCCATTCCGGAAATGTCTTAGACCGAAAGCGTTCGGTTCAACGTCATTATATATTATGATATACTCCAAGCGAAAACAGTAAATCCATTGTCCAAAACGTTTTACCGTGTATTTCGAACATTAGTGTAATATATTAATGTCCGATAAAACGGATTCGAAGAATTTTTTTTTTTTTTTTTTGTGAACCACCCTATATACTTCGTGCGTGGACACGTACCGTAATATACGGCCTGGGACACTTGGGTGTGGCCGTTTTGGCACGGGCTATTTCGGAATGAACCATAATTTGTTCGCGATTACCATCATGCGCTGATAAACTGTTAATCTAGCCCGTTATATAATTAATTTTGTAATTTGATAAAAAGCTCGAGCGCGAATTTTAATAGACATTTAATAAATGAAATGCATTTTCCGTACGGCGCAAGTAAATACGACAATAGCGAATGAAAAGTATTTACGATCGATTTTGATTGTATACAATTTAACAAACACGTCTGGTCTCTAGACGAATAAAACTGTACAATGAACATCAAAAAAAAAAATCATCTAAATTGACTAAATTTATCGGCTAAACGAAATTTCCCACCGGACAGCACCTCTAAAGTTGATGATTGGAGGTAGATTTCCGGCACAAAATGCATTCAACGTTTACAGACAGAAAAAAAATGATTGTGAAAACAATAACTATTTGCTCAGACTATTCCATATAAAAATAACGTTCGTGTAACTGTATCGTACTTAAAGATTCCAATAATGTTATGCGTGTTATAAAGTAGCATGACACAATATTTAAAATCGGTGGCGTGACCTGTAGGCGTTTGAATTCGGGGAATAAATACGTTCTGCTTAAGGGTGTACGGGTGTAGAAGATGCGGGAGAGAAGATTGGGGGTTCGATCTCCCGAAATAGTTCATAAACGTTTTTTCATCGATACACATTTTAACGTTGATTTTGACCTATCTCCGTTACGATACATTTTTTTTTTTCATCGTCAAAAATAATTGAAGTTTTTTTTTGAAAATAGGCAGAGGAGAGCTTATCGTAACAATCTTACAAACGGACGGCGCCGCGGGGACGGGGTGGGTGGTCGAGGGTCGGAAGTTCAGACCTTCCGGAAGCAAGCGCATGTTCCTCGTTAACAGCATATATACTCTGCAGTTTACGTAAACGCGTGGCGTTTTAAACAAGTCACTCGGTTTCGGGCCCCCCCTCCCGCTCACTCCCGCGAACCGACGCCCGCCGTTCGTAATTGTCGTTTCGAGTTTAGTTGAGACGTCCACGGAAACGCGCGGGCGTGTAACACGCTCGTGATTGCACGGGACATTTTTACTAGCCGATGCGTATAAGGAATTTTTTCGTTTTCGAATGCGCGAGTTGGGCACAGTAAGGCGCGTCGTTGGAAATAAAGTCGTAGAAACAAAAAAAAAAAAAATCACCCACTTTTTTTGTTTTAAACTACCGTAAACAAGATAACAAGATCGTTATAGTGTCTGGAAGAAAAAAAAAAAAAAAGGTTAAAATCTTCGAAGCCTCGCGTCAGATTATTGTTGCGTTATTATTGCGATCACCGATAATAGCGTAGGCGCAGGAGGAATACCGTTCGCCGGTTGAATATGTTATGTCGTCGCATAATATGTGTGTATAGTGTTTTTTTGCTTTTTCTTCGCGAGAAAACGGTTATTATAACGGCCGCGGTATTACGGGAGTCGCGGGCCGCGAAAATAAAGTCTTCGGAATATTTTTTTATCGCCGTCGAGACGAGCGCGTCGCGCGGATAACGCGAGGCGCGTACCGGGCGATAAAAAAAAATAAAAACGAATTACAATCGCTTTACGCGCCTATACTATGTGATGGCAAAACAGCGACAACACCAACGTGAAACAACGCGTACACGACGACAATAATAAAAAAAAACAACAACCGTACACTCTGCGCGCGCGGTTCATCGCGCAATCGTTTCGCGTCGTGTCGTTTTCTTCGCGCCCGTTTAACGTTACGCCGACGCCGAAATAATTTTACCGTTTTGACTTGACGGCGAGACCGGCCGCCGGCGTGCGGTCCGGCCCCCGAAACCCCGCCGCCGCCGTTTCGTCGGAAATTCGCGGGCTGCACGCGCACGCGACGTGAGGTTTTCGTTTGCACACGCGAGTGGGCAGTTTCAATCGATATGACATTTTACCTCCGTCGTGTATAGTTGTGCGGTTTATAACAAATCACGCCGTTGTAACATTAGATACGTAAACTCATACCATATGCAGTGGCGTGTGCTGGAAATGTCGATGCGAGGGGACGTAGCAAATGAGAATCGTGAATAAATGATAAAATCATCGTCTCTACCCGACTAGACTAAAAAAAGCCAATTTCGAATCAATACCTCCAGCTCTTCCCCGTAACTCGGCGCTTTAATATACGCATTTCGACATTAGATTACTAATATTGTTTGTATTTTCAAGTCGATGGGGGGAGGGGATATAACCCCTAACATCCCATCCACTGCGCACGCCACTGATTATATGCTTCCGGCTTAACCGTTTGAAACGATCGTTATCGAAATACTGTATTCGTATATTAGTTTGGAATAATACTGAACGCGGACGCTTAGTTTTCTTCATCGTCTTCGGTTTTTATGGTCCTCGAAGGACATTCCTTATCCGTTAATCTCTATCGATGCTGTCCTCTATATTGTTACTCCCCGTGAGCGCTCGTTTGGGTCATCGTTGATCCCGTCCACCCGGTGACCCCTAGGTCTTTTCCCGTTTATTTTCCTTTCCCAAGCTTTCTTCAATATTCCGGTCGACTCCTCTCTATAGTTGCACCTTTCTATTAGTTCTTATTTCGTACACCTCATTTTCTAAAACAGGCCCGTAAATTAGTTTTACTAAAATGTGTTCCGTGGTTTTTTCGCTTTGAAAAAAAAAACTCCGATTGTTTCACGAATTACGTTAAAAAATGTAGATTTTCCGCCTGGCATCGATTTGTTCGGAAAAATCGTCGACAAAATCCGACAAAAAAATCGACGAAAAGAAAAACAAATTTTACTATAACGTCTATTTCTCCGTGTCGAATCGTTTTTCGTTTATAATAATTAGTTTTGTTCAGTATATTATGCAGGGTTCTAAATCTGCTATTACCTCGTATCCTACATGTACATACATATCCTACATATATTAAACTTCTCGCTTACAACGGTGGCACAACCTCCGTGCGAAGTTTGTCAGACTTTTTTACTGTAGTTATGAAAGAAATGTTTACCGAAGAATTTTAAGAAGTTTGCGTTTCCGTGTTTAAAACTAAAGTATAATGATATAATACTGTATCTATTTTCTAAAGTTCGCACGATGTTCTACAATCAAATTGCAAACCCATAGAACGTCTAATTAAAAAATTAAACAAACTAATTTGATGACGTGTACCTAATTGTAATTTGTTATTTCATTCAAGATCATTTTTAATAAATTACCGTAATTATTAAGTAAACAAAATTAGGTGCCCCGTGCAGTGTATTTTCGATCGAATATTTTTTTAATTTTTTTTTCTTAAACGTTTATAATTAATCAAACAAATATTGAATATTTAAAATATTAAAAATGTTGAAAAAAATTTAATTCATTCTTAACTTATAAAAATGTTAATTCGGTAATTCGGTTATTTGTACATACTTGCAATAATGTAATTAGTATTTAATTACTTATAGATTTTTTTTTTTTTTTTATGAGATTTATTTTTTTAAATATTTAATATATTATTTTTTTAATAATATGCAATATTTTAAAGTAGAAAATATAATATTTTATACGTAATATTTACTGGTGAAATTCACGTCGAAAACTCGACTAACCTTTTATCACTTCGACAAAAACACAACAACAAAAAAAATTACTCTAATTCCCGAGCTTCAGCTCATTTGGTCCAGAAAAAGCCGCTATAGAAGTGTACAGTTTTATAATTTATAATATCCTATTCTATTGTTTATAAACTATTCAGTACTAAAGAGTATTCGTTCGAAATGTCAATCAAACACGACACTACAAAAACCGTGTACGGACAGCGGATAAAATATTAAAACCGTTTCAATTTTTTCAAAAAAAAAAAATAAATAAATAAATATTAAGTCCGTTTCGAAATTAGTAATTTTAGCGTTGGGGATTTGAACGAAACTTACATTGCATTGTTAAAATAGTATGATACGGGCGCAATTCAAAAACTGAAACTAAAAAAAAAAAAACACCACATTTTAGTGGGCATTACAAATTCGTGTTTTTTTTTTTTTTCAAGTTACGAGTGACTATACTAACATGTTTTTTTATGCATTATGCCATAAAGGACAAATAGTTTTTTTTTTTTTGAAAATATATACCGTCTATTATGTTTATGGATAACAGGGAAAAAACATATTACATTATTTCGATGCAGGGAAATCTGCGTATAGAAAAAATACCCGCCGGCGACATTCCGTGAAGTTTTTATATTCGTCCGTTTATCGTTTTGTTTTATATTTTATTTTTTTATTTTTTCGACATCAGGAGTCGGGATGAACCAACCGGGACACGGTTTTCGATTACACGCCGTTTCTTCTAGAGGAACTTCCGGACTCGTAATACGAGTTCAAGTAGCTCTAGCTATGGTAAATATGGCGAAGAATATCATATATATATATATGTATATTTGTTTTCCGCCGGAAGCGTGTACGGGAAATCTGCAAATAGTGGGCGACGACGTTGAACTCGAGCATATTTTTTATCATAATAATATTTAAAATAGTAAATGTTTATATTATACGTTTTCCCGGGGAAACATATTATCATTATTATGTTATGAACAAAACAAAAATGTTTCGGAGGTTGTGTAGGATGTACGTACTAAAAAAAAAAATAAAAAGATATATGGACAAATAAATATAGGTGTATGTAAGAAAAACCGAATATCCGGAGCAGAAACGTATTTGGAGGGCGGTAGGGCATTGTTTCCCGGTGACGCATTTAAAGGGAGCGCCACCATATCTTTTGAATTACCGTAAAATATTATTTTTTTATTATTACTGCTGTAGTCCGGAATTATATTCTCATAAAATCCACAAAAAAAACCGTTTAAAAATGTACAAAACCATTTTTTTTTTTATTTATTTATTTATTTTTTTTTTTGATTTTTCAAGAGTTTTTCATAATAAATGGTAATTACCGCGAAAAAACATAGTAAAAACCGGAATATTTACGAAATTTATTATTTTAAATTTTGTTGTTCATTTGTGATTCGGTTAAAATATTCGTAAGGAGTCTTTAAATTGGCACAAATCACTTATATTGGCCTTTTTCTCAGACGTGGTATAATTTCCAAGACACTTTGGCCATTTTCGAACTATTTAAAGACATTTTTATTTTGCGGATTTTTACCTAACTAATTTTTATTCGGCAGATAAACTCTGTGGATAAAATACGTCAAATTCCTCCCTTCCCAGCTTTTCACCTAAAACAGCGGACCACCACCACCAGAGTGATCGTGTGAAGTGTGCCCGTCTGTTTTTTATCTTTTTAAATATTAACAGTAACGTCCTCCACGGGTTACGCCCGTTCACTGCAGGGCCTGAAATAGAGTGTTTTAGAGCACAGAGCGTACAGTAAAATATGTAATGTTTGCGGCTCGAAATTACGCCGTGTATTGTATATATAAAAAAAAAATTGCACAGCAGTGCCCCAGGGTGCCAAACATTGCGTCTCCGACCCGGAGTTTAAACGTTAGTGTTGTGTTTATTTATGTATGATATTTTACGTCCCGTTTCGTTTTAAAAAATTATTATAATACCGTCGGACGACGCGATATTATAGTGCAAGACAATAAAATCGAACAAATAAAACGCGTTTTCTCGTTATGCGTTTATATTTGTTTTACGTGTGTATTTTATATATTTTTTTAATGCATTTTATTATTTTAAATTTATTTTTTTATTTTTTTACGATCGCCGTGTTTATAATGTATACTCTTATTATATAAACTCGGGTGAAGGTACTCCACGCCGAGAATAATCTTAAAATATTCTTAGGGGTAGGATAGTTTTTTTTTTTTTTTTTTTAATTGTGCACGTAATAATATTGGTTCTAGAGGTTGTTTTTTTACGAACTTTTTTTTAATACTATGGAGTGTCCGGATCAATATAAAACTCGAAATGAAATTAACAATATCCCAGTATATTACCTTGTCGCTTGCCATAGGCGTTACTAAGGGGTATCGAGAGGTATCTTAGCTACCCTAGACATTTTTTTTTTTTTTTTGGTAGCAAGAGTATCGTTTTGCTACCCCCAAAAAAAGTCTTAGATTTTAAAAATATATTCGATGTTTATCATTCAAATGTGTTCGAACATAAACTATCTATAATTGTGATTGTGTTCAAAATAATAATATTTTGTGACAAACCCAATACGGACGATTAGTATACGTATTAGAATACGTCGTACTTGCTATCAGCATCATAAAACGTCTAACTAATCGAACGTATTGTGATAGTGTGTTAACTTAACTGATGACTGAATTTTTTGTTTTTTTGTTTCTGTATTATTATTACTCTGTGTTCTGTACCTAAGAATTCATCAACCGCCACAAATTGTGAATTATCAATATAATGGCATAATATTGATACTCAATACAACATACATCGGCAAAGTGGGTTAAATGGTTAATTTTAAGTATCAGAGTAAACTGTGAATTTTGAACTCGTGCTTAAAATTTCAAAATCATAGAATTTTAGAATCACATAAGCAATAAAAGACAAGTTTAGTGAAAATGATTTAAAGATTTTAAACTCAATAAATAACATTTTAGTTAACATGAATCATAATGTATCTGATATTCAGGAAGTTAGTGCAGTATATGGATTTTATGTAAATGAATTGAAGTCTGAAATAATTATTTTCAATGGAATGTTTATCAGTTTGAAAAAAAGAAGTTAACTTTGAAAATAAATTAGAAGCTGGAGTGGTTTCCCTATATTATTAGATGTATTTAAATTATTGTAGATTATACCAATGAACATTTGACGGATGTAAAACGTTGCAATTTTAATATGAATAGAAAAAGCAATATTGTCGAAAAAAAAAAAAAATCAACAACAAATATGACGGGGGAGATTAACCCGCGGAATCGCCGCCGTGTAAGACCGTTTTAGCGTTTAGAGCGTTTAAAACACGACTCCGGCAGCGTACTGAGAAACCGGGTAATTTTTTGAAAAATCCTCGGCGGCTGTACATCGAAATGTCATTATGCCACCGGGTGCGTAGGCGGACGGATTTTGTTTGACGTCGCGTGCGGTGTGGGTACGATACGGAACGCGTAATACGAAAGTGACAGAGTGTTTACTGGGCAAATCTCCGCTGACGGGAAAAATGCTCGTTTATCTTATTGCGTCTCGACGGATCTCTCGTTGCGCTATGATATCATTACGGCGCTCGTCGAAGTGAAATTCCCGTCCCGGCACGTCGCACGAGCCGGAAATCGCGAAGTCGGGATTTATCACGCCCGGTATTTCACCCCCGTTAATGCGCGAGTCGCACCGACGTCGGGCCGTCTACGGCGTCCGTGAAATCGCTACGGCCGCAGTTTCGGTGGTTTGTCGCGATGAAACCGACAGCGGCGTAAACGCGTTTTCGGCCTTCTCGGTCCCCGTGCAAAAGGACCGTAAGACGCGACACGCGATTGTCTAGAAATTTCGGTAGCCGCTCGGTTTCGGGTCGCCCGGAATATTAACCGACGCGGTCGACTTTCGTTGTTTTTCCCCGCCGAACATAACCGACAGCGGGCGATGGGTCTGTTTAACGCGATCCGCGGCGATGATCGATGTATCGCGAGACACGCGTTACCCCGGGGCGTGTTAACTTTTTTCGACATTCGTTTTGTAGAAAATTTTGGAAACAAGCGGCTCTGCAATTCCACGACCGTGTAGTTTTTTTTGTCGCCCCGATTTTCGGGGTTGAAAGTACTGTCTACATTTGATTTTCGAATAGCCACCCGGACGGCCGGACGGAAAACCAAATTTTATTTCGACTACTACTGCTACTCTGTTTATTTATCGACGCAAATCCGAGTCTACCCCCGGAGGTCGAGTCGGTAAGAGTGCGGTGTACTAGGTGCGACTTTGTAGTTATTTATACGGAAACGGACGAAATCTCGAAAGAGAGGGGGGGGGGGGAAACACCGAAACCGGCGTGAACACACGCGCACGGCACGCATAAATCAGAGTGTTACGTTCCGGCGCGATCGCGCGAAATAATAAATGACGCCGTCGCGTCGCGGTGATTTACGTATGACGTCCAAACGCGAATCCGTTACCTATACGTAATATTAAAATATTGATGGGACATACATTTATCATCAGAACACCTGAAATACGAACGATTTGCATTCGTATACACGTACTCGCATGATAATAATAATAATACAGTACTATTCCCTTTGCGTTGCGTTTTTTCCCCGAATGCATATTGCATCGCCATTATTGTGCACCGGGTGCGTGTCGTTCGGCGTGGGGCCGCGCTCGGGATTCGCTCGCCGAGGAGAGCGAGACATCGAATTTAAAAACTGCCTCGTGGCAACGGAATCTCTTGTGCTGCGCGTAAATCGTTCGATTTCAGATACGAAAATATTGAAATTATCCCGTGTGAAGATCACTTAGCGGTGACTCGTCTATTCGTAAACTCGATGAAAAATTCGGCATCGGGAAACGCCATTAGCCGTACGATTTCGACTATGAAAAAATAAAACGCCAACGCCTATTTTTCTAACGACGGACACCCGTGTGGTATTACAAAACCGTGCGTGTTTAACGGGTCGCGTCGTATAGGCGGTTGCGACGAATTTCCCGGAGAGAAAATAAAACCCGCAAACAATAATAATATTTTTACCGGTGTACGGTAAATCAGTTTTCGAAGTACACAGCTGTTGAAAAGTGCCGAGGTACCGCGTCGCAAGCGTTCAATTTAGAAAATGTCTAATTGAGATTGCCGATGTACTTTCGTAACTGTGATAACGGAACATCGTACCGTACGAAAAATAACAATTATTGTGACAATCATGTCGCCGTTGTCGAAACGTGTGCGCGCAGTGGACACGACACGGGCCACACCGAAAACTGTTTTGATCCAATGGAAAACGCTCGTTTGCGCTATGATATCCGAACGCCTACGTCATATCACGAACGCAAGCCGCCGTGTTGTAATTGTTGAACCCTACAAATCCCACGGCGTCATCGTTGCAGCGCGTACAACACGTCACTGTACATTGGTTTCGGATTGAAGCACGTGCATTATAGACGCGTACGGTTCTCGATATTACAATGCCCTTACCCTATACTCGAGCGGCTTTTGTTTCACGCGGCTTACTAATAAGTACACCTTTATCCGTGCATAAATGCCTATTGACCCGCTGGATGTAAATGCATTAGACCGGTTCGTTTATAATAATTTCCGAATTTCCCGAAAGTTATTATCTCCGTGATCGCCTATCGTTGTATCGCAATACCGCCGTTACTACACGAGTGCCAAGTACTGATCACGACAAATCGCGAAAAAATAAATAATTAAAGGCCGAGGCCGCCGCCACTCGAATAGAACAAATTAAAACTGTTCTTTATGATAAAATTCGTTGAAGTTGATACGCTGTAAAGGTCTCAAGACGATAGTCGAGTATTGTACGACAAAAGTATGGCCTTTTGAGCCGCCGTAATACGATTTCCCGTATTTATGTTTCACGTTATTTCTGTTTAACACCGAATCAATTATTATTGTGCGTCTGTGCGCATAATCGTTGCAATTGATAACGAAATACAATAGAGATTCCTGAAATTGTTATGTTCTACTGTCGCGTGTTCCGTCGTTTGAAACGTATCCGCGATTATAACAGTAAAAGAAAAATACTTTATGGTGCGGTGGGGGGAGGGAAATAAGACGACCAATAAAAACGGACCCCGTCTCGCGCGGATTGTCGAAACGGCCCCGGCCCCAAAATGTGTACACATAACGTTGTATAAAAAGGGAAATGGGAAATAGCGGGGGAAAAAAAACCGAAAAGGCATTAGGTTTATAGTGGATAAGCAATACCGGTCGGAAGAATGAGACACGTACACGACGAATAAAATGAAGAATATTCACGTTTTACTGTTATTGGCTTTACGATTAGCATTTCGTGTAAAGTATGTAACGCATTAGCATAACGTACTTCACGCAGCGCGGACTTTGGAATTCGTATTTATACACGTTTGGTCGCTAGAATTCCGTTTTGGTTGGGTCGGTTCAGGTTAGGTATTACGCGTTCGACCCTGTATCCCTGTCCCTCATCGAAATCGAAATGATACACAACGGCGGCCCAGGCGAGAAAAATACGAATTATCGATAAAATGTACCGCGCGCGTGTCGCGAGATAACGGAAAACAATGAACGTTTGTTTTTTGTGTTTTTTTTTTCCCTACTGCCGGACAGAGAATTATAAGTGTATAGTTGACGCGCGTTATCCGAACGGGACGAGGAAAAAAACAACGGCGGCGGTCGCGTTACACGTATTATGCATTAAAACGAAATGGGCTACTGTTCGGTTTCACGACGCTCCGAAAAGATTTTGTTTATCTCTCGTAATACTGCAGTTACCGCGCCCCGTAACCGTATGTAGATATCGACAATAATAAGTATTACCTACGATGCATTCGGTCACGAATATTTGTTTTTTTGTTTTTTTTGTTTTTTTTTTTTTTTTTACCGTACTTTTCGTTCGGGAAGAAAAAAACTGTTATTGTTCAAATGTAAACTGCACGAAAATCTATAAAACAATTAACGGAAACAAAAACAATAAACAACGATTAGGTGTTATAGGTACGAGTTTCTAAATATTTTAAACTTGACGTTACAATAATATTATTGTACACCACAGCCGAATAGAAATACTGGAAAAATCAGTACGAAATTTATGATAAGTCTGACTTGAGGGCGAAACAAAAAGTTGAGTAATGGGGATTTTTTTTTTTTTATATATATAGCGTTTTAAGATCAAAGTTTGATGAAAATCGCAAAAATGTCGGCATTTCAAAACATGTATGGATGCGGATGTAATTTAAATGACTTTATTCGTCTTACATTCCCGACTTCCTACCCGCAACAGTGGCACACCCATCAGCAGTATTGGTTTTTTTCTATATTACGATGCATTTCAACACGGATATACATAAGTTACAATTCTCAAGTATCTTCCTTTCCCACTCATCTAACCCGGAAAGTACTAGGGGATTTACTCTTGCGGTATGGCATAAATACGAAAATTGATTAATCAAAAATCGATTTTCTTTTCTATAGGTACAGTGTATATATGTATAATTTATCTTTTGTACATTTTTTGATGAATGCGATATTTTGTTTTTAAATTAAACTCAAAAACTGACATATTTACCATACTTTTGGTATTTCTCAACTTCTTTGTGGCACGTGAAGGGGTTGAGTAATCATGACCAAATTTAACGTGAATTACTTTCTTATAGTAATGAATAATGTTGGGTGGATAAGAAATCGAAAATTCAAAAGTTCAAAAACAAGGACCACCTTACAAGGTATACGTTTACGATCGGACAAAATGCAATGCCTCGCTCCTCGGCACGATCCTAAATACTGCGGCACCGATTTATTTATCTATGTTTTAGGGAAAAAAATAAAAAACGGCCGTGTTTATGGGCAGAAGCGACACGGGGCAGTTGCCCGGGCGGTATTGATTTTCGCCAAGATCCGTTTCCCAATCGACCTTGTTGATCTTTTTTTTTTTTTTTTCGCGAATCGCGCTGTTAAACGAGAGCGTGGGGCGGTGATAAAAGGGGGCGTAGAACGAAAGAGGTATCGGGAACCGCCGGCCGTCCGCGACAATATAATAGGCTAAGTTCATCCGCGCTGTGCAGCAGTACGTTCGGGTACGCGGTAGACAATAATTCCGGCGACAACAACGACGCTGTTATGACAACGAAATAACGGTACGCCATAACGAACTAAATACCATTATTGTAACATTATAAACTTACCGAGCCGCGGAGAAATACGATAACGCTGCCGGGCGGTATAAACCGGAAGGGACGGTCGGCGCAAACAATGCGGCGGTTATTGTCGTCGGTAGGCGTGCGCCGCGGTCTAACGGCAAGGCGGCGCGCGTTTTTACGCGGGCCGGACGGATGCTCGTTCGTCCGGAAACAAAACGCCGGATTTCTGAAACCACAACAAAAATCATAACTAAGACCATAATACGCCGGTGTGTAACAATGCCATTATTATTGTACAATTAATATCGGTACCGCGTTCGGTACAATATTGTTGTTATCGTTATGACGATACGTTGTGCCGTACGGTTATCTCGAACGGCTCCGGTCTCGCGCGTACGTCGTCGGTGACGTATTTACGACTTAACTCTGTTGGGGGGGGGAGAGGCGTGAAAATGTTATTGCGTTGCGTATTTCGTATAAACTATATGCACGCGTACAGTCAAATTATAAAACGAAACCGAACTTTCGGTTGTTATTCGGTAAATCATCACTCCATCGGTCTCAAAAAAAAAAAAAAAAATACATTTTATAAAGTAATCTGCATTTATAATACACTTAAAAACGGTGTCGTAGCAGTGCGTGCTTCCAATTATCGAATATGCGTTTTACTAAAACCCCGAGATTTCGGTAATCGATACCAGCAGCAGATTTAGCATAACCAACACGTGCTTTACAAAAAGCACCACCTTCCTTTGCCGCGTAAGCTAACCAAGGCCAACGTGATAGCCAATTAAATTTAAATCTACTTGGCTGGCCTTTTTTCCAAAGATCAGTTAGAATTTCATTTATTTCATTTGATGTTGAATTTCTCGGAGTAAAACCAGCTACGCCTTTTGCATTTATATTGTTAATAACGGGCGTGACAAGAGCATTTGAAGTCACAGAGGAAATTGACGTTACACCAGTTGACAAGGGAGGTAAAGATAAATCGCGTGCGTTCATTTCCTATCAATAAATGAATTACTCGTGAAACAAGTCGTATGAAAAGGACGTGACGGTTTCGAAATGAAAACAAAAAAAAAAAAATCCTCGGGCGAATGGGAACCACCAGCACCCCCGCCCACCCGTAAATACACGCCGCTGTGCGTCATAATATGACAACAATATTACTGCAGGTACGACTCGTCTGTATGTAATATTTAAACCGTAATTCGCGCGGCGAAGTTGATATCGTTGTATAGCCGGTAGGTGAACGCATAAAGCCTACTAACAATATACAATCTTACGTATACAGGGCGTTACATTTCAACGGGTACGCCAGTGGCGCCGAACCACGTTTTAAGAAGATACGGGCGGGTGAAAAGTCGCTGACACCACCGTCAACCTCGTTTGCGAAACCAACTCCCACACACAACACTCTTAGTATTTATGTCACATACGTACCGATTCGATAAAAAAAAATTATAACTCAGGTACCCGCCACGGATCCACCACCGCCCGCCCATTAAAAGAGTGTCGGCGATCGTCATCCCGGGACCGCCGATTTCGGCGCCACTGGCGATACGCCCGTTACCTCGATGACTTTTTCCGGAATTTTTTTTTTTAAACACTGAGCCGTACGTTTTCACATTTATGTTATTTTTCATCGCCTTTATTTTCGGCGGTAAAACCATCACTGCCTACTTTCGATTTTGAAATGACAACCTGTGGTATATATTTGGGATATAACAGTTAAAATAAAATGTTGGTGTCGAAATGTTCGATTACCGTCGATTCGTCGACGAGATATTCCACTTTTGAATGGGGGTTGAGAGAAAATCAATGTTGAAATTGATTTTAATTAATATACGTTCCGTCCGTTGATAGAAATTTTCACACGGGTTGCCGTCCGAGTATCAAAAGTATAGGTAGCGATTTTATCCCCGAAAATAAGGATGACGAAAAATAACGTAGATGCAAAACGGTGGCGCTGCGTGTTTCTTAAATGTCCTTCGAAACGAATTCCGAAAAAAGTTAATACTTTCCGAGATCATTGTTCGCGATCGTTTGCAATATCGCTTTTGAGACGCGATTAATATCGCGAGAAGTTACTAACAAATTACTACGACGGCGGCGTCAGGTGAACACCCGAAATGCGCATAAAACACCCGACTGCGGATGACGCGTCTTAAACTTGAAATAACGAAATAAACGGGCCTCCCCTCTCGGTGTACTGCGGAATGTCCGTATTATTTTGTTCGTTTTGTTTTCACGTTCGTAATAATATCGGGCGCGATAACTTTCCGTTAGCAATTATTATTATTATTTTTTTTTTTTTCGTTATTATTCGAATACGGTCGTTTTCGTAAAACTTTTACGAAACTAAAAATAAGAAAAATGAAAAAAAAAAAACGCGTTCGCCGCAGGTAGTTACGATTTTTGATAATAATACGGTTATGGCGGAATGCGCGCTTTCGATAATGAACGATATTAACGCAATATTGTATAATGTCGGAAATGTCGGATGTCGTTCCGATAAATTATTATTATTGTTATTGTTACTGTAAGTTGCGCGCACAAAGAAGTTCGAAAGTGCAAACGAACGCGGGAGATAAGAACGCAATTTATATTTTATTCGTTTTTCGCCGCACCGCCTGGCTCGCGACTAGGCGTCAGAACGTTACACCGTAGCAGTTTTCTAGTTAGTTTAAAGGGTTCCGGCGCAGTTAATTCGGCCGAGACGCACGGAGAAGTTTAACGGCAGCCGCTAGAAGCCATGTAAAACATTCTGAAGACATTTTTTTCCGCGTTACTTTGTCGGAACGCTCACGCGGATAAACGGCAAACTATATTCGGCTGTATACGACTGTATTGTTATCTATACGAGTGCGTGTACGGAAAACGATTTTTCGGGCAATAATCGATACGACGATGAAATTAATTAGAATCAAGTCTCACGGCCTATAACGGCCGTGTAAAAACTGTCAGTAAAATAATTTATGAAAAATATCGCGACACCGATTTAATGTTTCGCTGAATTTGTATCTGCCAATTATATATCGTAACAGATGCCGGAACATAAAAAGTCCTATAACGAAAATTAGTTGACAAATTTAAAAAAAAACGATTACGTTTTAATCGATCGCTTTTTTTTCTCTTCGCGCCTGCAAATACAACTGCAGATATGTCTGATGAAGAATACGTAGTTTTAGAAATATTTGTAAGACCTCCAAAACCTAGAGTGATTCGTGACAGGGTTAATCCTTTGCACAATTTTGACGATTATGAATTTAAATGTTAGTTCGTTAACCAGTATTCTGGTATCAACCTGAATATAAAACCACGATTTAACAATACTTGTAAATTTAACACGTATTAGAAATTTAATTTGTCAACCGTTGGTTTATCATTAAGTATACAAATATTTAACACTAGATTTATGAACAGATAACAGCAAGTTTAACCGGGCCCTAATATAATAAGTAATCAATTTTAGAGTCCAACATAAAGCGTAATTGTTTTTCGCACTGCTCCAGTAAAATTTAATCGATTGGTTTTCGTAAAAGCGATGGTTTGAATTTTTAAACTCGTCGTTTAAGGTTTGGACATTTTTTAAGAAAGTTTCTGGCTGTTTTTAGAGTATGTTTCACGAGTTTAAACATTATGTCTTAACACTTCCCGCTCGTGTAATATTTTAATGTAGCGTGCAAATCCGAATGAGAAAATTGTTCAGTCAAAACATAAAAAAATTTTTCCCTTCCGTTTTTTTTTTTCTACGAACGAATATTTTGTTATTCAATAAAAATACGACTGTTGTAACGGTCGCACACAGAAATGCCGTCGAGAGCTAAACTGCAAAAAATGCGCTGTGCATTCGCCGTTGCTGTAAATATTATGCTCGGGACTTAATATTATAACCTACGGTGGTTTATATCCGGGATACGGTAAGTACGTATGTGCAAAGGAATACCGTGTGAAGTACGGTGTGCGCTGGCCTTTTTTGTAGTGGGATCATTAGTCTTCGCTCTTCATAATAAACACACACTCGAGAGAAAGAGAGATAGATAGATAGATAGAGAGAGAGAGAGAGAAATGTATATTTTATTATCTCGATTAATGGCTACACCATGCGGACGTTTTGTTAAATTACTGTACAGGGTCGAACGATACGGTAATAAATAGCAGTATTATCAAGATATTATGCACAGTATATATATTGTTTTCAGTATGTCCTACGAAGGTATACCATTGTAATATCTCCGGAGATAATAAAGATAATCCAATTCTGTTTATTTTTTTTTTTTTTTTAATTACTCACAGGGATAAGAACTACAAATATTTATAATTCGATTAATTTGTTATGTTTCGTAAAAAACTTCAAGCGATTCGAAGTTAGCCGTTTTATAGAGTTTATTCTGCTGAACATTTTGACATATCAACTTTTTATTTTAATTGAATTCGTGATTTTTAATAATATTTTAAAGTTCCTCGGAAAAAAAGTGCACAGTCAGTAAGCCATAATAATAATAGTATTCAATTAGCGAATGCGATTACAGTCTGCTGCATAATTATTATAGGAACTTTTCTCTGAACTTTGAACAATTATTAAAAATCACGAATTTAATGAAAATAAAAAGTTGAAACGTCAAAATTTCCAAACGAATAAACTCTATAATAGGGCTATCTTTAAGTTCTTCAAAAATACTAAAATAAGTTATTTTTGTTGTTTTACCAATAGTTTTACGAATAGTACATAAAGAAAAAAAAAACCGTGTTTAATTATCTTTATTATCTCCGGAGATATGGAGACGGGTATATTTTCGTGAGACACCCAGTATGTGTTATGTACAATATGCATTTACTTTCAAACGCGTCCGTAGGTGTTTACATTTCTTATTGGCGGGCGCAGAAAGAAAAACAAAGTTGAAAAAGGAACCTCGTGTAAAACCGTCCGGCATTTATAGGATGTCGAAAGCAACTTTACCGAAAAAATGTAGCTATAAATAAGTAAACAAAAAAAAAAAAAAAGTCAAAATATTTCCAAAAACCGGCCGCGTCTAGAAAATGCTATCTAATGTTGTACGGGTATAACCGGCGAAAATGTTACGTGTATGTACGATCATTTTTCGCCGAGTACCTACTGCAGCTAACACGAAAATAACCGCCCTTGATGTCGATGATCGGAGCAAGTCTCTCGCGGGTCTTTAGACCGAAAACTTATTTACAGAAAGGGGGGGAAAAAAAAGCAGCACACGTCATAATGCGGCAAAACCAAACTAGCTCCGTTCAGAAACCTGAACACAAAAGAGAAAATGCCGTACAAAACGCTCGGCCACACAGGAAGGTTTTGTCCGCGGTCTACCACTCTATATTATAAAGCTTTTTATATATAATATGAACGTCTTGAGTTATTTGAAATTTCAAAAGGCGGTAATAATATTATTATTTTGCCTCTACGCGACAGTAAACATATATTGTATTCTGGTGAAGAACTGCATGGAAATAATGCGTACGCGAGGCCTCGACTCGTCTCTGCAAAGTGGGTATCCGTCCGCGTTCAATTACACACGTCATCTCGACAAAGTTACCGCACGAAACTTTGCACGCACGGCGCTGTGTGCCAAACAAAACTTTTGTTTCAGCACTCGAAACCCCCCTCCCCCAACAACCCGACTAGTTATCTGACGACGACGTGAAAAACAATAAAAAAAAAAAAATACGAGCAGAACCGTCGTGTAACCGATATAAGTAGGTGGGTACCTACCGTATATTGTTTCCGCAGAGACTGTGGCACGGTGCAGTTAAATGCCAGTAATAACCCGCGATTACTATTAAGAGTTTTTCGAATTGCATGCGCGTATTATCGTAGCTGTAAAACAATAATTTTCATCAAACGATTTTTCGTTTGAACCGAGATTTTCGTAATTTGCTAATAAACCTGTTTTTACCGATCGGAAACCGACATGCCGAGTTTACGTAGCGCCGGCACTTTGTCCGAATCACACGAAACTATAGTAAATATTAGAATACGATATGCTGTAATTTCATGCTGGCTTGAAGAATGGACAGCAACAACCTTCCCTCTTTCGGATAGAAAAATTATCATTTAAACTTCCCGCTAACAATAAGGTGTCGAACGGAAAAAAGTTGCATCAAAAATATGTTAAGTAGTTCTGGAGATTTTCACAATCATGCAAACAGCCGGCGGAGGAGGCGGTTGAAGGTTGAAACCTACTTAAGGCATACACATCTCGGTACAATAACACTATTTATTCAGACAAATATTAACGCTGTAACTTTACTTTGACAGGTCTGAAGGGACATTTAAAATCCGATATTTCCTGTCGAAATATTAAATTTAGGAATGCAAATGATAAGGGGGGGGGGGGTTGAAAGTTGAAATCTCCAAAAGACACGTCTTCGATACTTACGTCATGCGTACACACAATTTCCTCTCACTGGTTTTATTTGGATGGTATCAAACGTAAACCGAGCTAGAAAATACCCTCCTCTCGCAAAAATACGGTAAAGTTTACACGGCGTAATTTACATCAACTCTTCTGTCACATCAATCCGCCTGTAAATCCCGTGTTTGGGACTACGTTGGGAAAAATTCGCCAAAACAAAAACCGCGCACATTATAGTAAAACCAATACGTTTTTCGCTACTCCCGAGATGAAAAACGTAAAAACAAAAACGGAGTAAACTGTAAAACAACTATAATCGAAGGCGACAATATAAGCCATCAAAGACGTTCGCTTGACATTATTATTATTATTTAGGGGGTTGGGGAACAGTTAACCAAATTATATCGAATTTTGTAAAGTTTGGAAACCAATCTTTTCACGACCCCCAATAATTATAGGACTTTTCTACTAATCTACTGCCCGTCGTCCAATCAAGGGAGAGTAGGTAATACCGGCTTTACGGGCGAATATGACGTTTTAGACCGAAAAATGAGATAAACCGTTGGAATTGCGAGTGACGGATTTATTTTTGAAAACGTTCCATGATTATGTAAGTCCTTCACTGAGACACGTCGGACTCGTTTTAGACACGGAGCACAGCGACGGTTCTATAGGTTTTTACTATGCGTGTGCGTGTGTGTTATTTTTTTTTTTCGTGTCTGTGAGCACATTTTTACCACAAATTTCGCATCAGTCTATCAAGTGGTGTAACACCTTTTTCCGAAAGGAAATTTAACTTGGCCGGTGCATTGCATATGCTGATTTGTATTCGTCTCGTTTTCGCTCATTTTATATTATGTACTACGGCGACGTCGTGCGGGCGGGTGATGATAAACCGAGAAAACGATCCGAGCCGGACGCTCGCAATATCAAAATTTATTTTTTTTAATAAACTATTGTGTTGCTTTATGCGGTCGCTTAGGCATCAGCTTTGTCCCCAAACCGCGGCGGCAACAATATAATATTAGAGTAAAAAGGAAAAAAATGTAGTTTCGGGAACGACGACGCTTGAACTCGGCGCAAAGTATCTCCGCACTAACATATTATTATTATTTCGGAGACAGAAAACCGTATTCATATCGTACGGGCCGATCTTTCGAACGGTCTCGGGGACGCGTATTTTCACATTATTTTGAAGGCCGAAAACCCCCGAAAGAGATACCACGGCTGTAGTGTTGAGCGCGGTTGAGTTTTACGCTCGATACATTCATCTTGATTGGTACATTTGTGTTTGTATTTTCGTCTGATCAAGATACGGGAGAAATGGGTTATCAGAGCCGCCGCTGTTCAAGACAAATAATACGCGTGATTAGCGTGACGTCGTGTTATCCGATAGAAATCCTTATCGGGTACGATTTGGGGATCCAAGCAAATAAAAATGTACACGCAAAGTAACTTTGAAATGATTATTATCAACATTTTAAGTGCTTGTATACTTATTTGATTCCAGAAAATCTCATTTGAATATCTCTTGTTTAATAACAGTCGAATCATAGTACGTAAATACTTGCGTTTTATTATAACGCGAGTGTTCAAAAATATACCACGTGTGTTTTTTATCGTGCGATTAAATTATTTGGACCCGAACAATCAAATTATCACTGATAACAGTCTAATAAGAAGTGCATGACGCAAGAATGATAATAATAATAATAATAATAATAATACAATAATACGTAATAACAGTGTAAAGAAATTTCACCTATATAATATTAGTTTTTTTTCATACTTTATCTTATCTAGACGAAAAAGCGTATGATATTTATCCGGAGGTTATCTCGAAGAAAATATAACTGACGAAAAAAAAAAAATTCCTTTATTCCCATAGTAGAAAATATCAAACGGTTTTCGCTTCATGTTAAACATTCGATAGACGGCCGTTTACATTTTTACGGAATCGTTTTAATCGTTAGAACGTTTATCTTCCAGCTTCGATAATTTTCTCGATTATAGACAATTTAAAAACGAAACAATTTTTTCACGATAACTCGAGCATTCATTTCCTATATCTATTAACGATTTCGGAACAATCGCTGTCGTTTAATTCGATCTCGACTTGTCTGCGTTCAATAGATTAATTTTTTTTTTTTTTTTTTATATAAAACAACACATCTCACTGTCTCGGCTCAAAATCTCAAATTCCGCGCAACAGTAAACAGGCGATAATTTCCTCAGCACCGCGCAATTAGAATTCACAGCCGTAAACCCGTACCGCAATAATCGGCAATTATAATGACTGAGCGTGGATTATCGCGCGAATAACGATTTATTACGTTGCGGTTCAGGCCGTACCCGCCGCCGTTCCGGAAACCGCACCTATTGTCGGTACAATAATATACGTGTCTGAAAATCGGAGTCCATTTAACTCGATTACTATTTGGGTAACGGGGACGGTTTTGTTAACCTCTGCGCCTTTGCGTATTGGCTTTTCAATGGGAATTAGGGGAGAAGGACCGCGCGTAATTCGATCAATGCGCGTAAGTACCGCGGATAGACTGCGGAACGCGAACGTGTTACCTACGGTTTTTAGAGTTATCGCGCATATCAGCCGAGTGTTTAATTGGCCAGTGTATAACATTTATTTGCCCGTGCATTCGACAATGCATTATCGTATTGTATTTTCGTTAAAGCGAAGCGTACAAAACGTGTACGACGGGCGAGTACGACGCGACCGTTCGCTTTTGTCTCGGCACCTTTGACCGGGATGCGTAAAATGTTTGCCCGTACTGCCCGCTTGTATGACCAGTCGAAACCCCCGTGTCGTGCGAAAAACACTAATCCTTCCGAACGATATCGATATGTAGCTACGAGCGCTGTTCGAACCGGGAAAAAAAAAATAAAAGAAGACGGACGATAAAGACTTAAACAAATTAACCAATTTGATTTTTCAAATTATTTGATCGGTTTCGGCTAACCCCGGAATTTCTCCAGGAGCCCTAATGTTAAACACAAACGTATTTTTTTTTTTTTTTAATGTTCGGAATTGACTTTCGCTTATTTTTTTCGGCGTGTCATAAAAATCCAGCAAACTTCCGTTTGTGTCGTGTTACGATGAGTTAAAATATAAAACACGAAAGTGTTAGATTCGCAGCGCAGTGATCGGTGAGTATTGTGTCATTATTATTATTATTATACTTTTTTTTTTCGGTCTGCAAATTTGTTTTTGAAAATAAATCTTGCACCGATGTACGTTTTTTTTAGAGATGACCGTCAGCCGAAGTTTTTACTGTATTTTATTGTAGAAAATATGAAATGTAAAAATCAGTTTTGACTGCGGGCGGCAAGGAGCAACAAAATGTGAAGAGTCGGAAAGGACGGCCGAGCCGGTCGATAAATGATTTTGGGTACCAGGGGTGCACGCGCGGAACGACGGCGCTCCGCCGCGGTGGAAACGCTGTCGATTGGCGTAGGGAGGGGGGGGGGGCACGACTAATCGGATTCGACGGGTGACCGAGGGAGCCGCTGCACGCCGCGGCGGCGCGTCGACGTCGTTCCACAACATGAACTCCTGGTACCCAAAATCATTTTTCAGCCTGCCAGGTTGTCCGTTCCGACTCTACATTTTGTTTTTTTTTTCCCGCTCGTAGTCGATATCAACTTTTGACGATTTACGTTTTCTACTAGAAATATAATTCTAATCGAAAAACGCAAGAGAACTTTTTCGTTTGTTTTCGATTCTAGTCAATGGTTTCAATTGTTATTTCTATTTTTTTTTTTTTTTTTTTAATTCAACGTAGTTTTTTTTTCGGTAAATAATTTAATAATAATATTATTATTAATTATAATAATAATTTTCGGTAAGTAATGCGTAATGTAATCTTTTAAAATTCTAATCGAGATTTCTGGTGGATGTTCGCAGACAAAAACAATTACATAAGATGAGAAGAGTCAAAGTAGGCTGTCAGGGTAGTTTTACGAATGAATGTGGATCGAAGGATGGGGAAAATAAAACCGAATAGGAGATAGTTAGACGCGATTGAGAGCGGTACGAGGACTGCTAGAGCGTGTGCAGATGATGTGGGAGACCGATTGTCAAGTGGTGATCGTAAGGCCGGGGGACCCGACCCCGAATGGGCGGGAGAAGTGGCGAGGGAGAAGAAGTAACGAATGTAAAGAAGTAAGTTCGCTGAGAAACGTGGTTGGGCGACGGAACTACAATCGGTAAACGTCGAACGCATAACGCGAACAACGACAACAATTAAACGCATCACAACAGATGCCTAACGAAAACGATGTTTTTTTTTTTTTTTTTTTTTTGCAGCGTTGTCCCCCGTTGTCGTGTCCGAATGCGTTCCATGCTTTCCGCGCGCACCGCCGATATAATGTCCGTTCGGCTACGACACACGGTCTGTGCCGGTCCCACAGCGAGTCCCGCGAGCGGCGGCCACCGTATTAACGTACACTCGGTACATTCGATATTAATGGATTTTGTATTCGGCTGCCGATTCGCGATTCGCCGCGGAAAATCAACAGACCGCTACAGGCGACGGCCTTTCATGTTCGGTTGCCGTGGAAAATCAACAAAACGTCACGGACGACGGATTCGATACTCTAGGCGTACTACACAACGCACGCGCGCATAGTGTAAAAGTTTTTTTTTTTTTTTTTTTTTATCTTCTTCTCCTTGTGATGTACGTTCTGATCGACGACTACGACTGACGTTTTGCGTCCGTCGCGTTCATACAACACGTATAGCCGGCACGCGCGTACGTACAGCAGCCGCGCCCGAAAATGGACAATCCGATCGAGGTACAGGATCTGGAACTGGAATCGCTGATCGGGTTCGACGGCCGCCCGTCCAACGGACTCTGGGTGCACCCGGACGGGGTGCACTTGATCTACCCGCTCGGGACCAACATCACGGTGTACGACTGGTGCACGAAGAAGCAACGGTTTCTCGAGGGTCTCACCAACGTCGTGTCGTCCATCGCCGTGTCGAAGACCGGCAAGTACGTGGGCGCCGGCCAAGTGACGTCCATGGGCTTCAGGAGTCCGATAATCGTGTGGGCGTTCGAAACGGGCCAGATCGTGACGAAATACGAGGCGCACAACGTGCGCGTCGAGACCGTGTCGTTCTCCTGCTGCGAGACTTACATGATATCCCTGGGCGGACTGGACGACGGCTCCGTCCTGGTGTACGACATCGAAAAGAAGGAGGTGCTGGCCACCGCGTCGTCGGTCAAGTCCACCGCCGGCGTGTCGACGGTACTCACGCCGGCCCGGTTGCGCGGCCACTCGTTTGTCGTGGCGGGCGATAACATTTTGCGACTGTGGACGGTCGTCAAGGAGCAACGGCGCGTGGAGGGGCTGGACGTTTCGTTCGCCAAGATCAAACGCAAAATCCTGTGCGTCGAAATCGACGACGCGGACACGCACGCCTATTGCGGCACGAGCACGGGGGACATGATAAAGTTGATGTTCAACTTCTCGCCGGACGCCGACGTCCCGCTGAAGGCGCCCACGGTGGTCGGGTGCTACGCGAAGTACCCGGCGGCCGTCAAGAACAAAAAGAAGTGCTGCGGCCGCGCCGCGTCCGGTCACATACAGCTGTACAGCAACGGCATAACATCGCTGCACCTGTTGGCCGACGGCACCATTATCGTGGGCACGGGCGCCGGGATCGTCGAACTGGTGTCGCTGAAAGCTCGGCCCGGCAAACCCGTCTGCGCGGAATCGTTAGGGGCCGGTCATTATTTGGTGGCGCCCACTAGTCCGCTGATCGATCCCCTGTTGACCACCGTCGTCCATTCGTCCGTGACCAGCATAAACGTGATAAACGGCGTCGTGCTGGTGGGCACGGTCAACTGCGAGCTGTTCACGGTCAAACTGTCCGATTTCACCACGGCCCGCATGTTCACGTGCCACACGTCCGGCATCCACGACCTGGTGTTCCCGCACGACTACAGCCTAGTGTTCGCGACGGCCAGCAAGAACGACGTGCGCGTCTGGTCGGTGAAAACGCTGCAGGAACTGCTCCGGATCACCGTCAACAACACCTCGTGTTCCGGCGTGCTGTTCTCGTACGACGGGACCCGGATCGTCACGTCGTGGAGCGACGGCAAGATCCGGACGTTCACGCCGGAGCACGGGCGTCTGTTGTACACCATACACAACTGTCACAACAACGGCGTGTCCGCGATCGCCATCACCCGGGACGGGAAAAAGTTGATAAGCGGCGGCGGCGACGGCCAGGTGCGCATCTGGTGGGTGGACCAGCTTGCCGACAACCTGTTGGCCGTGCTCAAGGAGCACAAGGGCCCGGTCAATTCGATCTGCGTGCACGAAAACGACCTGCAGGCGGTCACGGCCAGTACGGACGGCACGTGCGTTATCTGGGACATTGTCCGGTACGTCAGGTTGTCGGTGATGTTTTCGACCACCGTGTTCACCGGCGTCAAGTACCATCCGAACAAGGTACAGCTACTGACGTGCGGCACCAACCGGTTCATCGGTTACTGGGAGTCGATCGACGGGTCTTTGGTCCACGAGGTCGAAGGCTCTTCGTCGTCCGCCCTCAACGCGCTGGACTTGACACCCGCAGGTCCGTACCGCGTCGACGTACACGAGAAAACAGCGCGCCAGAATAACGCCGTCACGCGCGCGCGCGCGCGCGAACCGTCGGTTAACCATTTCGTTCCCGAAATTAAAAAACCGAAAAAACCGAATTTCTCTTCGTTTCAATGAGCCGACACCGTCTGCGTCGGCTATTGGCTATCGACACGCGGTGAACGCGACGACGTGTTGAAACGGTGATGGGAGGGGGGACGATCCGTTAGTCCGCCGGGCCCGCTACATTTTTCCCAGTCGCGCGCGGGCGCCACCGCGGGAGCGAAACGGTTAACGGGTTCGACCGTAAAACCCCGCGTGGCTCGGCAGCCGGTGAGTGACGCGGCGACGTCCGATCGTATACGTGTGCGCTTTCTCCGCAGGTAACTATTTCGTGACCGGGAGCGCGGACCTGCTGGTGAAAGTGTGGCATTACAAAGAAGGCGTACCCACGCACGTCGGGGTGGGTCACGCGGGCGTCTTGACCAACGTGAAGGTGAGCCCGGACTGCCGGTTGGTGGTGAGCACGAGCGTGGACGGCGGCATATTTCTGTGGCGATTCCCGTTCGACCCGGACATCGACCCGCCCCGGGACGGCGGGGAAGCCGTTGTGAAGGGCGTCCCGAGCAGGTGCAGTCAGCGCGAACAGCAGACGGAACGGTCGAGGCAGCTGTCGCAGAAGAAAAAGCTGCCGGTCAAGGCGGAGAACATCAAGAAGATATCGAAAACGCAAAAAGTCAACGTGAACCTAGACGCCGGGGTCGGCGGGGCGGACGCCAAAACGGCAAACGTCACTAAGAAACCGGGTACCAAAGATGCGGGCACGGGCGACAAAATCAGGGTGTGCAAATAGCCGCGATTTGAAAGTGTCGTGTTACGCGTTGCTTGTGTGTTCCGATAACTCGGGGAAAAAAAAAAAAAACGAAAACAAATACAAACGTTTACGTTAAACTCGGCGTTCGCTCCTACGTTTGACTTGCGGGTTATCCGTACACGAGTTATATAATTACGCACCATCGTTTTTTTTTTTTTTTTTATCAAGTACGCACGGCTCAATACAGCACAGCTACAGCAACAGCCACGGCCTTCTTCCGTTCGGGAGCGATTTCGAACCGACTTATTTAATTCGATCGACGGGAAACGAGTTGACGCACTTAACCGCAGAACTCCCGCGGGAGAATAGTATACGTTTGTCGGCGAGACAAGTGCTGAGCAACGAATGAGCTTGTAAGTCGTGAGTATACGCACCAGTCGTGTAGGAGCAACGGCCGGTGTCGGTCGTATATTACCAGTGGCGCGATACACTGGCCGAGCGCACCGGTCGCATCCAAATCGGTAAATCGGGTCCGCCGTACGTGTAAAACGTGAACGATCCGAAAGTGGAAAAAAAAGGTCCGGAGAGAGTAAATGAGACCGATGACAGTACATAAAGAAAACGCGAACATGATTATCTCGTGTTACCCGCGGGACGTGTTTTAAAGGTGCCCCGTGTTGAATCCACGCGCGATATTTAAAAAAGCCAACAACGGTCCGGACACATTTCAGCCGGGCACGCTCCGTTTACTTCGGGAACGACTGTGCCGGACGCGTCGATACAGCGCGCGAAAAACCGCCTGAAGTCCGTCCGACGCGAACCCGCGCGGGGCCGACGGGCCGAGGTCGGCGCCGAACCGGACAGCCGGGGTTAGGTTGAGAACGGTTTCGGAAACCGCCCGGGGCCTTGTCGCTGGGGCAACGCGCCGCGGCAGCGTGCCGGCGGTAAGCAAATTGTTACGGAAAGTATGCCGCGCGGTGCACGCGACGTTTGTCGACGGGGACGTGCGCGACGGGAAAGTATTACGCGGACAAGGGCGTTGCGAGTTGTAAGGCGACGACTGCAGTGGGTATAAAAATAATAACGCAAACGATAACGATAATAACGCAAACGATAACAACGATAACGGCGATAATAACGGATATTTACGGTCTTGTCGAATCGATAAAACAACGCGCCGGGTGTACGGGACCCCCGGAGTCTCGCGTTGATTAAAAACAAAACCGGGAACGTTACGGCGATATCGCGGAATGAGAAAAAAAAAAACAATACGCGCTGAAAGATTATTTGTAAACGCGCGAGGTTTTAGATTCCGAGTGTAGCGAGTGTGAACGCATTGGTTTTACAAAGATGTTTTGTTTGTTTATTTATTTATACGAACACTTTTTCTACCAATAAGCTTACTCCGGTGTATACACACGACGCAGATCTCTATTTCTGAAAGGAATTATTTTTTATTTTTTTTTTTTTGGGGGGGGGAGGGGAGGGGGTGGTGAACTATCGATTTTCTCATCAAATGTGAAAAACCGGGAAAAACGGAGGAAAACTTACACGAACATGTTATATTAGTAAAATTAGTATTACGATTCTCTTCTTCTGTCGACAACTTTTTTACCCGCAATTTCGCTCCTATTTACAATGATAGCACAGTTCTTATGAAAGGAAATCTGATTGGAAAAGTACTTTGGAGAGGTTATTTTTCGGTTTTCTCGTCAAATGTGAAAGACCGAAAAAAAAAACTTGGGAAAAACGGGAAAATCGTCCGTGGTTCGTACGCGTAACTATGATTGCGCGAAACCGATTCCGGTCGTCTCGATTATTTTTTTTCGCCGACTCGTCTACGTATTTATTGTTATTATTATTTTTTTTTTTTTTTGTGATTTTGCCCTAAGTGTTTCCAGCGTCCCCGCACTCGCCACCGTGAACGCCTACGCCGTTGTCGTCCGCGCAGTACGAAATCCGCGCGGTCGTGTGACCACCGAGACCGCGTACGGACGTCGTTATCATGCGCGGGCGCACGACAGTTACGCGCGGGAACGCTCGGGGAGGAGGGGGGGGGGGGGGTTCCCAGACCCTCGGGGGGCCCTTACCGTCCCTGCGACGCTCCTCGCGCTCCCCGCGTAAGTCTGCCCGGACAAGACGCGCGGCGCGGCCGCGTTTCCGGAACGGGGCGCGTACGACAGTGACGCGACACCGGCAACCGGGCGCGCGGAGATTTCCCCGGGGGCCCGTTTCGGACGACAATCGAAATCCGTCGGGCGGGCCGCGCGCGGTGTACACAACCGTCTCCCCGCGGACGTGTTCGCCGCGTCTCAACATCCGCGGCAACGCGGCGATTGGCTACACATTCGCGGTGCGCGCGGGCACGCCCGCGTCCCGTAAACAACCGGCCGACTTTTCGGGGCCCGCGTGGCCGTTTACGGTGTCGCAGGGTCTCCGTTCGGAAAGACGGGCGAAACACTCGCGGCGAAGTGCGCGCACAACGCCCGGTTACGGCGACCGGACATTTCAGATTTCCGATTGAACAGTTCGAGTATTCGAGTGTTTCTTTTGTTTTTGTTTTTTTTTATTTTCGATTATTTTTTATCATTATTATTGCGGAGAATTTATAAACCGAATAAGCCGTTGTAAACCAACAAAGACGTTTGTTTTTTTTATACTGTGTACGAAAATTCTACCGGAAATCTCGCTCCAAAGTGCCGAGTACAGGACCACATGTGAATGGGGATTTCCGCGCAGTGGTACTCTGCAGGGAGGTCAGTTTTTGATTTCCCAAGGTGTTTTCCCGACAAATGGTAAAAACGCGGTGAAAACCGGGAAAAAAATGGAAAAGTATACTGTACTATATAAGTAGCAATACTATTAAACGGACTCCGCTCAGAATCGGTTTTCGTTAGCAACGGTCAATCGTGGCGTACGGTTATGCATTCAATTTCCCGCCCGCCTTTCCGAGTTCTCACCTACAACAGCGGCCCATCCTTCGAGCGAAGTGTGTCGGTATTTTTTATTTTTATTACATATTCTTGATCTTCTATTGTGTTCGAAACGTTCGAACGATGTCCGACGGTATCGAAAATCGAAGTTTCAAAATCCGTTATCCGGATTCGCAACACGCTGTTGATATCGGATTTCGCATGTTCGACACGCGCGGATTTTTATCCGAAATCTATTTGTTCGTCGATAATGCACGCCACTTGGTTGGGTTCAGTACGGACATTCGATAAACACAATGTAACACCTCAATAACTAAGAGCGAAACAGACAGAAATAACGATCAGTTGCAAACGGACCCGTCTAACGTACCGGACGTTTCAACCTGGTCGAGCCATCATCGTTTAAACGAATCAAAATACGTTTTAACGGGGAGTAGTAGTCGTGGCTGTAGTCGACGTTCTATCGATCGGAGCGGAAAAAACCGCAATTTCGACGATACGATCGGTAAGCGCGTAAAAGAGCGCGTATCGTATGCGCGAGTATTGAAACAAACGGACGTCAGCGCGTATCGGGCCCAGTAGCTGGGGACGGCCGGTTCGGGTGTTCGGGCGTGTACGCGGCCGAAGCGTATCGGTTTAGTTTCATTCCCGTTTTCCGGGCGCCCGATACCCAAGTCGTTCAACAGACGCGTACGTTCGGCTCGGTATTCGAACGACGATGACCGCGGCCACCGGTTCCGGGCGCGCACGACGCGGGGCACGGGACTTGGACGGGGCGTTCCGAATAACCGGGCGAACCGGTGAAAAGAAATTCCAACGTCGGACGTTGACGGCTCGCGTCCGGCGCACACAGTTCCCGGCACCGAGTGCGGTCGCCTCGGAATTCGCGCGTGCGAACTTCGCGCGGAACGACGTCGGCGAAAATTGACTTTCCGTATAGTTACGTACGCACGGAGTGTTTAGACGCGTGTACGCGCACCGGTCGTTATGTTAATGCGATTTCCGTACGCTACACGCGGCGGCCGGGCGCCGCCACTCCCCGAAATCGAAAAATCCCGGACACGCCACCGGCCCAGGCGGGGGCGATTTCGTTTTGTTTTGCGTTTTTCGCGCGTGTATAATTATCGTTGTCCTGTTTACGCCTAAAAAAAAAAAAAAACGACCCCGTTCGGCCACTCGCGTTCGTGCGCGTAATGCCTGTTCTGATATTCTGATGTTGTTACGCACTCCTCCGTAATTATTACGCCGGGACCGTAAAAAAAAATAATAAGGTGCGTGAATAAAAACGCCGTAGCATTCAAACGTCGGTCGTTATAGTTTCATGAGTGTATATTATACGCGAGGAGTATAGCCGATCGATACAATATTTTTCTGGTTCTTCGGGGGCACGACGACGCGTCTGATAATATACAGAGGCGATTCGAAAACGTAAACTAAAAAAAAAAAAAAACACTTGTTTTTCAAAGTCAAGCACAATTCCACAACAGCACGCGTCTGGAAATTATAGAAACGTCGCGCGTGCATGACGAGGCATAACTTCGGAAACTTCGCAGTCGAACAACGGCCGGGGAGTTCGACTGCGGATAGGACCTATAATATAACGGAAGGACGTTACGCGTCCGTTCGAGTAATGTAAAAAATTAAACAACAAAATATTTATATTTGAAATATACTAAGTGTTTTATTAAGTATTTTAACAGTATTTTAAACTTGCAAAAAAAAAAAAAAAAACAACAACAACAGCAAAAACAAATAATATTTTCGTTTAATTTATGTTAATTTACATTCAGGATAAAAATTATATGAATAATTTTAAGCGCCGTGTTTTCTTATTTTTATAATAATGCGTTGTTTTTTGCTGTCGCGGGTAAAATTTCCGGGACAAAGTGGCGGTAATTGTTTCGTCGCGGAATTAGCTTCGGGATAAGAAACCGGACCCAGACGGTGGCTCATTAAAGCGGCCGTTCCACGAAAGCTTTTCATAAAACCGTAAAAGACCGTCAAAAACGGTAGCCGAATAAAAATAAAAAAAAAAAATTATGAAAACGTATCGATCCGAAAACACTTTAAATTCACCGTCATACACGTTTGAAAACGGTGCCGGATTGTGTGATATCACCAGTGTTATCGTGAAATACTGTGAAAACAGTGCATTGAACGCCTGCACTTCTAAGTTAAACGTGGTTTCAGAATGCATTTTCACCCGGTATAAATGTCAGTTTTCCGTTTATTATTCGACCGTTGAAATATTTTGAAAATTCACTAAACACGTCATCGCCCGGTTAAAGTCGCGTTTTCCGTTTCATTATAGGCCGTTTTACGTATAAATCGCACTCGTCTCGAGATATAAAAACTTTCAAAAACGCTCGCGCCGACACCGTCTTGCGAGAAGACTCTTACAGAAATCGACCGCATAAAAACATATACTTTCGTATTTACCTCTCGGACCGCTGTATGCGGCCGAATTAATCGCGCGCGAATAACTTTTTTACCCCGATAAATACAACAGGGCGACGTTTTAAACGTTTTGCCGGAGCATTGTTTTTTTTTTTTTTTTCAAAAACCTTTAAAACTGTTCGGTAAAAAAATATCGGAGAAGGCGACAAATGTCGATTTTTTTTATTTTTTTTTTTTTACTATCGACCGTCAGTGCAATAAACACAATGCCGGGGGCTCGGGTCGAACGGGACCGGTATCGCGTTCATTCGATTTCGGGAAATCGAGAACAAAACGCATTTTTGTCGGGGGCCTCTACCGATCGCGCCACAGTGATTTTTCGAACAACGCGCTGTCGGTTTTCCGCTCGCCCGTCCGTCCGGCGCCCCGGCGCCGCTCGTCGTCGCGGACCGTGAGCCGCTGGAACTATCGCGCGGCACTTTGTAATGTTACGCTCGCGCGTACATGGCGCGCCTCTCTTATTACCGCGCACCGGCGTACGAAATCGCGATTAACACGTGCCCCGATAACTTTGGCCTGATTGTGCTCGGGCCGTATAGGTACCGACGCCAACGATAATTGTATAGTTTCCGGATAACGCGCGCGATATTTTAATTAAATTCGAAATTGCCCGCGCATTATAACGGCTCGAGCGTGTAATACGAGATTACACGGCGCGCGCACAATGTAACTGTGTATAATATTCATAACCGACGGCGGCGGCGGCGGCGCAATAATGTAATACTGTAATTAAAATTAATTTGACTGTACTCCGCGTATAGCGTGTCTTTTTTTTTTTTTTTTTATTTATCTCCCCCCCCCCTCCCCCAACCACCCACGACGCGATTCGCGTAACAAAACGGCTTCGCGATAATTAAAAAATTTCGATCGAGCGCGTTACGGATCAATACTTCCCCGAGAGTGCCGAGAGTGCGCCTCGACCTCCAGATACTTCACACCCCCCGAACGGTGCCGGTACTCCGCGTATAGCGTGTCTTTTTTTTTTTTTTTTTTTTTATCCGTGCGCGAATTTTCCAACGGGAAATCCAAAAGGGAATCGGACCGGGGAGGTACTTTGAAGCCGGCCGTTTTTCGATTTCATCCAGAGTTTTCCCGGAAAACGCGGATAACCCGAAACGACGGAGAAAACAAACGGGAATATTGAAATATCCAATCCGATCTATCGACCCCTATCAACGTTAATAATCCGCGAGTAAAACGTTTGTAACCCGCGGCGAGTTCGTGGGCGTTTCGTCCGGAGGACGCCGCGGAAAGCGTCCGAAAGTATAGCGAGCAAACGATACGTACGTCTGCGTGAATATATTGTTAACGTAACGCGGACGTGCGAAATTCAGCGATTCTCGGAGAAAACTCGATGCGGGGAAATCATAATGATAAACGGTAATGGGTTCGACGAGGCGCGCAGTGCATACTGCCGGTATCCGTTTCGCTCGCTCGGTTTTTTTTACATATTTTCCACGCCCGGCGTTCGTACTCTTCGGCTTCTTAATGGAAACGCGACGAAAAGCTTTTTAACCGGATACAGTAGTCGCAGCACGACAGACGCTGTCACGGGGCGTTCGCGCCGCGGCAGATTCGCAATCCAATCGGCACGCGTTACGGCCGATGACGCGACGTCATGCGTGCGGTTTTTTTTACATTTTCGCGGGCGTGCGACTTGCCGAACGTGCGGTTTTTACTCGTGGTGGCGGCGGGAATAAAAAAAAAAAACCCGCCGAGTGGCCCGACAGACGTTGCGCGCGTAGGACGTACTAACAATACGGGGCGTCCGACGCGCCGGGGTTTAAATTCCGTACACGGTCGACATTTCACCGACCCGATCGCCGTCGCAATAGTATAACGGCCCCGACGGAAATGTCTATGTCGCGGCCGCTTCGCGGGAACGAACCTATTCGCGGAGAGCCGTCCGTTTCGTGAAAACCGAACGCGGTTTTCACTCTTCGGGTGTCGACGACGCGAGCACGATTTTCCGCGAGACGGCCGCTGTCGGATTCGACGTGGTTTTCGCGACGTGGTCGACCGCCCGCGCTCGTCCCGGATGCGGCGCGGAACGCGATATAGCCGTCGCCGCTGCGATATTCCTCGTTTCACTCGCGCGAATAAAATGCCGAACAAATTACTTCGTTCGCGTTAAAAAAAAATAACACCGAATACAAGCGACGATTCGATGGTATTCGAGCACGGTAAATGTGTTTTTATTTCCGGACGCAAAATGGTCGAACTCATCGCGAACGGAATCGCGCCATGTCGGTTTCGAGCGACGTTTTCGTGAAAAAGTGCCCGTATGTGAAAAAGGCGTTTCCTTTTCACGAAATACACAACTTTTCGCTCACACATCACTGGCGGGGTTACACGGGACGCGGGCTTTGGCGGCCGAAACTCCCCCGCCCTTAGCGTGTGTGTGTGTGTGTGTGTGAATGATAAAATGTTACGACACGTTAAATTAAAAACGCGTTTACAACGTTGTGCGAATCGTGCGTTGTTTTTTCCATCCCCCTCCCCTTAACTGTTTTCCGAACACACCTCGGCGTTCGGTGTCGAAAACGGCACTCGTCTACGTCTCCTCGTATTTTTTGACGAATCGTACGTATTACGTTTTTCGCGGTGGATTACAAGCGGCCGCATTGTGTTTCGACGGGTGTTATTGTACCCGCGTATTTTATTTTATTTTTTTGCCAAACAAAATTTGAATATTCGCATTGTACCTACAATGTTGTATTACTACGTCGTGGCGGTGAATTACGGCAGTCAACAAGCACTTTGTCAACGCGAAACGAGAAAATATCCGTCGAAAATGTTTACATTCTACACCGTGCGTATAGCGTGTCCGCCCACGTGGAAATTTGTTTTTATAGGTCACAAGGTTGCGAGTTTTTTTCCCCTATACGTCCGCGGTCAAACTGAATTCCGCCGAAATAAATATTCAAATATTCCACGTTTTCCTCGAACAAACGCGAATAACAATGTTTTTTTTTTTTTTTTTTTTTAATGAAGGACCGTCGTACATAATTCAATAATTCAATATTTACGGGCATGAGATGATCGCAGCCAAACCTTTTAATATATTGTTATTGTGTTTTGTACACAATGGTGGTTTTTTTTTTTTTTTTAATATTCTATACTGATAAAAAAAATATGGGTATTCCCGTGATATCATGGCCCGCTATACATAATATAAGTATAGTGCGTATGATATTGCAGGTTAGGTTATATTACGGGTATATATGTAAAATATAACCGCGACCGCAAAATAATTTACTAAAGTACAAAATAAATAAGAAATATCGATTAAATACGTTATAATATTTTAATATTATAACGATGTTGACTCTTCGTTTCCCCCGCACCCTCGCCACCTCTTTTGTCATTTTTTTGGACGTTTTAAATACATCAATATCATTCATTTACGAAATGCCGTCAAGGAACACGCGCGTATTATAATATAAATATTAAAATAATTTAATAGCTTTACGGTTCGAAAGTGAATAATAATAAAAAAAAAAAAAATCCTTTATTCGAGTAAAACGTCGCATTCGGTCTACGCGAAATAATATTCTACAACCAACCTAATATAAAACTTTCAACGGAAGATCGATAATTTATTTCTTACTGACATGGATCGGCAGTAATCAGTTACACAATATTCGAGTAAATTTTAAATGTAACGGGTTGCAATTTGTTTCGTGACTTGTTACAATAGATACACGTAACTTAAGTCATCTTGTTTCATTATTTTGTGTGACACTAACCTGCCTATATTATTTAAATTTCTGATAAGAACGGAACAATACGCGCCAAATCACTTATCACTCTCTGGTTATGTCATCAATAATAATTATAATACTTATAGCATATTAGCTTTAACTTTGTAAATATTGACCTGTTGTATAATCGTATAAATGAATTGAATTTTTTTATCGACTGAATACAATATTATTATTATTTTTAAAAAAATTAAATAAATTATATGTAATCTATAATGTAACATTAACTGTAACTCGTAATCAGTCACCCAAAATTAGAATAACATGTAACTAGTATCCAGTTACACTATGCACTGTAACTTGCCCATTCCTGCTCATTGTTAATTTGTACACCAGGATATGTTTACGAATTGTGTCGAGACGATCAATCGAAATGCGTATTATATAATGGTTTTTTTACGTCTCATATGATTTGATTTCTAATACCTACCAAAACATATAGCATATTTCCCAAAGGAATACAGAAAAGCTTTATTATTATAGAAGTTTTCCCTTGTTCTCGAACGTATCTAACTCCGCTCACACCCCTCCCCCACCCCCGAAAGATCAAAGTATAACAATAACCGTTGCTTAAATTTCCCCGCGTCGTTGTCATCATGATAAAAATGTCCGTAAGGTTTTCGTTTGAACAATTTAAATACCATAGAAAAAAAATTGTATAATTCAAATGCTTCAACGCTGACATAAACGGTCCGGTTAAGGCAGTAGCCCGCAGCCCCTTTGATTTATCGTTTGACTCGTTTGTATTATAAACGCGAGTGTGCGTAAACTGCCTAAAGGAAGTTCTAAAACGGTAAAATAACACGGATATTATTATTATTATTTTAAACTAATATTTTACATAACAATGTAATATTATTTTCGCTTACACGATTTCTGTCGTCTCCCGTTTCTCTATTGTATAAGCGAACAAAAAAAAAAATTAAAAAAAAAAAAAAAAAACGTTTTTCGTACTTCAAAGAAAAATAATATAATTTTATTTCGATATTATATTTTATAGGTAGGTAGGTAGGTGGGTAGGTACTCGTCAACGGCGAACGCAAATATTTATCCTGAACTTTGATTCTTGATTAAGCTGATGCTGCGCAAATATTCATTATGCCTCCGTGGACTGTTTTCAGAAAAAAAAAAAATACATAAAGAAATTTGAATCCAACGCTATTATTACGTTCGACTCCGACTACCACGGCAAATAATAATATTATTATACCTAATGTTTATCACTTCGAAAGAATAATGGGCCCCGCCGAACAGATCCGTGTGGGGGCCCAATAATATTGAGCAATAGTTACTGAAATAACGTCAAAATCCCGTCATCATTATCGAAATAACGATTTTTCTTACATGACACACGTGTGCGACGTATATTTATGGGGGACACGGACCTCGACGCTTATACGGGGTCGATATCTTGTTAAGAGAAAAATAAAAATAAATACTCGAGCGAGGGTCAACCTGACCTAACCTGGTTTTCTTCTTGTAATCGGCTGTGTATTTCGGGCGTCGGTTGGTCAAATAATAATAATAACAGTTGTTATTTCTGTGTACAGATCTACGGGGAGCTATATCTCAGGTAACGCGTCAGTGAACGAGAATAAACTAAATATCTTTGAGAGACCGGACTTAAGGGAAATTTACGAGCTTGTCTATAATCCCGAAGACATCGTAGTGCGGAGAGAGAGTAGGAGTGGAAATAAGCGGCCGGAGCTATTATTACGGAGAAGTAATTATTGTTAAACTATTGTGAAAGGTATGGGGACGGAGTGGTCCGACGGAGAGCAGGAAATTAGTACGGCGAAAACGGTACTCACGCAAAGGCAACATAAATAATAAATAAAAACAATTTTTCGCGCGATTGGACGTGATTAAGACGGACATCCGAATACCGTGGATTGTGGGCGGCGAAAATGGCCAGAAACCCGAAACCGTAAACCTGGACGGTCCGCAGTGCTTGAAAAAGAAAAACTACCGTTATTGCGCAGCGATGCATTCGGTATACGATAGAAAATGTTCTGCCGTATTTCCTACGTTTTTTCACAGGTTTTTCGCAATTATTAGGAAAACTGTATAAAATAATTCGAGCAACGGCTATGTTAATCACAAACTAGACAAAATTTCCTTTAAGAAAATACGCTATTTTTGAAATTTAACGAACATTAATAATTACAGGAGTGTTGCACGGGAGTTGGTTTTGTAAACGGTAGGGCGCACGCGGTCTACACGAATTTTTAAAACGGGCACGACCGTGTTCGACCGGAATCGTACCCTTCCCCTTTTGGCCGAACCGAAAATATACAGGCGAGAATGATTGCCAGCGAGAAAGTTATAATCTATAGGTATAATAATACAATATAAGAAAATACATACATCTGTTTTCAGCAGAACACGTTAGGTTCCTATTCGTTTACAAAAAACCTTCGGCGTTCGCTAGACGGTAAGACGAGTTTCGGTTGAGCGCGAATATACTTGTATAGCCGGTACCAGAATGATAAACATCAACGGGTTTTCGTGACCTTATCGCAGTTTCATAACCGTTGATTGCAATTGTTTGAGACTATACCCACGTTAACATAGACGTACGGTTAATTGCGTCTGTTTTATATTGTGTACAAATTAAATTTTCGTTTTGAATGTTTTATACTTTTCAATATGTATGACACGGTCGGTAACTCATTGTAGTGGTTTGGCGCCGGAGTGAATCGGCTGAAAATAAAATCGGCCGAAAGTACCGTGGTCGCGGTACGATTTTGGTCGAAAACGGTCTCGCCCCTCAAAACACGGTTCGGCGCCACCGTACATGTTCGCTTAAGTGATTGTTTTTAAATTAGAAATTACTAAAAAAAAAAAAAAAAAATAGAAAATAGAAAATAATAACGATAATGACAAACCGTGCGGTTTCTATAAAATCGGTTTTCGAGGGGATTTTCATGCGACGTAGGTGCGCGACGCGATAATATATCAACGGTAATGATTATAATTGCCGTGTTACGCGAGGTAGTCGGCGGCGCACGGAATTGCGGTGTTTAAAACGTTATACTGTGCGGCCAACAGGGTCGTCGGTCGATGATCCTTGACCAGAAAAAATAATAAAAAATAATAATAATAATTTTCAGGAAACAATTAAATCTATTTTCGGAAACATGAACACGGCACAATATCGCACGTGGGTACGGCGCCGTGCGCACCGCCAGTAATTTATTGTTGTACGCGACCGACGGAATAGAACGTAAAATACGGCGGCAAATTATTTAGTACCGCGGATTCAACGTGTCGCGACGACACCGGTACCGTCGCCGAACATCGGCGTCGGGGTTTATCGCGGCAACAAACCCGCGAAACGTCTTCTTCGACACAGCGTTTTTTTTTTTTTAATCGAGCGTTATATACCGAAGTAATGAAATTCAATTCCATCACAAACAATTCGTCCGATCATAAAATACGCGTAAACCCCGTCCCGAAAATAAAAATCCCGCGGGCGCCACCGCTAAACGTGCAACGGTATGCTACCGTTCGTCCTAATATCGTCCGAAAACAATCGAACAGATATTGCCGATAAAAGTCCCGTAAAAAATATTGTATACGCAATATGTAATAACGTGTCCAAGAGGTAGCTGCCTCGTGTTCTTTTGCAATACGTTTTGGAAAAAAATAAAAACGCGGTACGCGTTGCACTGTGCGTCCGTTTCGCCTCTTTGAAAAACGCCTAAAAAAATGGTCGGCGGCACAATTCTAGGGGCGGCCGAGGGGCTGACGCCGTATTCGGCTGTTTTCGAACCGATCGATGCAAAAACGCGAGCCGACCGAAATAGTCGGGGAATGAAATTTTATAGTCGAAACGCATTTAATACAGAGCGTGCGTGCTGGTGTCACTGACACGACGCTAACGCGAGCATGTGCGCGTCGGTTCGATCTAAATCGTATGTTGTTTAATATTGTAAATGGGTTTCGACGGGCGCCCATATAACATTATCGGGGCCGTAGATTATATATGGGCGTTGAGAGGGGGGGGGGGGGGGGGGGGGGTATGG
>CABPRJ010001005.1:0-78938 GCA_902439185.1 Cinara cedri | reverse complement strand
CCCCCCCCGGCCCGTATATTGACACGCCGCGTCCGAAAAATGACCATCCGACGGGGAAACCGACGCGACGAGAACGTGTGATAACGCAGGCGGACGGATCGGCCGCTTGTGATTCATGGACATTGGACACCGGCGGTTCGCGATACGACGTTCCGATAGTTTTCGGCGGCCGTGTCGATTGGCGAAACGTATGCGCCGGTACACGGTATTGTTTTATGCGAACGGCCGGCTTTGCGGTTATGATCGACGCGTTTACGCCGGGCAAATCGCGAAATCGTTACGCGGACGACCGAAATAAAGAAGAAAAAAAAAAAACGTATGACAGCGGCCCTTGCGGCGGAACGGGTAACCCGACTCGCGACCGCAATGCAATTTTATTTTGCGCGTCTATTTCGGATTCTGAACGAGGCGAGGGACGCATTGGTTTCACGCAACAGTGTGTGTGTTTTTAGGTCATTTTTTTTTTTTTTTTTTTCCGATATCGGTCTCTATGAATATCGGGAATTTCGATTTTTGTCGCGTTCCGGTTGAAAACATTCGCAGTGACAGTGACGTGGTAAGAATTTGGAAAACATTTATGTTTTTATTCTCGTACGACGACGTCGGGAAATACGAAACAGGCCTTATTCTAACGGGCAGTAGGACCCAAATCGGGCTGTAGGAAATATCGAAAGTGCAGTTGGCTTCATGAATGTAGGGCGCTTTATAAAAAAAAATAATTTTTCTTATCGTTGAGAATGATTGAATTCTTACTGGGTATTTGTGCCAATTTATAAATGTGCCTTGTAACTAAACCAGAGTCGCGCATGTTTAATTTTTGAGCGTCCCGTAGCGAAAATGAATCATTTTTTCCCCGACGTGTTTTAAATGTATTTTTGCTTATCGGTTTACACACCATGCGATTCGTACGCCGCGATTGTGCCGCGTTTTGTCTGCAGTTCGTTCATTATTACTGCTACTGTATTTCGTTTTTCGATTCCATTTTCTTCGTTCGATTTTGTTTATTATTTTTTTTTTTTTTTTTTTTGGGGGGGGAGGAGGGTTAGCATTAAAGTCAACACGAATTTCATAAAAACAAACTTTTCAGTGTATTTCGGGCAGCAGATAAAAGTCCATAGAACAAGCCCCGATACGAAAAACCGCATTTTTTTCCCCGCCGGAGGAACGGCGGCTGATTGTAACGCGCGCTCTTGTTGTAACGTGTGTGTATGTACGTACACGCGCGTACGCCGATGATAACGCAGGGTGCTTGTCGACCGGCGCGCGCCTTTTTAAAGGGTATGAAAAGAAGATTTAACGATTTATCTATCGGCGGAGCGAAACGCCGTGCGACCGGCACACGAGTTGCGCCCGGGCCAACAGGCGCTTGCCGAAATGTACGCGCGCGGGACGCGGCACAGGATAGCGGACCTATTTACATGAATTTATCGCGGGAACTCTCCTGGGTGCGGACGCCGCCGCCGTTCGCGATACCTTTCACGCGGTCTTATTGGCTTATCGGAGCGTTTTAAATTCCGCGCGTGTCGGATAATGCGTACTGTCGTCGCGCGGGCGTTATAGGTGCAGGCGGCAATATCAAATTGTTTTTCAGACCATGAGCGTGGCGGGGATTATATTGGTTTTGAAAAGACGCGCGAGCGTGCTGCTGGTTTTTTATCCGACTGACAGTATTTTTCCACGGAAATGTCGTTCCGATTTCCATTGCGTGATATTTTCTGCAATTGTATCCAGATGATGTATTAGTGACGAGTAACCGTTTTTTTTTTTTTTTTTTTTTCGTAATTCCGTTAAAAATAATTTAATAGAGACATGCATGTTTCGCAGAATACTCGTGTTTGCAGACGCGATGAAGTTTTCAAAGCATTCTATCGATTTTTCCGAGATGTACGGAACTCAAATTATTTACTGCGATGCATAACTGAATTTCGCTCAGGATCGTGTTTCGTTAACAATAGTTTATTGTTGTTTACAGAAAAAAAATTAAATAATTTTACTCGTATCTTCCTAACTTTCCGTTTACATCGCATCCATTAGCAGTATCAGCTTTTTTTTTCAAAATGTCCAATGTGAACAACTTTTCCACTGGGAAACTCGAATATATACGTATCAGAATGCAATCAAAACAATATTTTGAGTTTAATTTTACAGGTAGATTTATCATAAATATTATATTTCAATATCGCGTTTAAACGCTATTCACAGAACGATCGATACTATCAGAAGCATAATAATAATTAGGTATACGTGTCATAATATATAATCTAAGTTCGTTACTGATATTATATATATATATAACGTTCCACGTTCTTGTCAAAAAAAAAAAAAAAGAAAAAGAATGGTTAGGACGACAGAAGTACACGACTGACGAAGAGCTAAAAAAAAAAAGTGAATGATTCCGCTAGTTGATCAGTTGAGAAAAATTGTATAAGAAAATCACAGGAAAACTCGTAAAAGAATATGCGTCAAGTGCCTTAATTTAATGGGCAATTATTTAGAGAACCAGCCAAGGAATATAGTAAATATATAAAATAATGAAATAGTTAATTTTAATTTAATCTTAATTGTGTATATGCTTTAAACGGAAGTTGAAATAAAAAATAGCCTACGTATTTTACAATTAAAAAAAAATTCGTTTTAATTAAATTTTTAAAAAAAAATACAATGTTAAACTATAGACCTATCAACCTGTAAATAGATCCTAGCCAGAAAAAAACATGAGGGTACCTCGAGTGACTGGAAAAGATAGCTAGAGTACAATCTTCTATGTTTGTCTATTCTATACACGACACAACAGACTGAGGAATGACCGGCGCACAGTCTAATAAATTGATCGATGCGTAAACAAAAAAAAAAAATGAACACACAGTGCACGCGACGAATAACCGTTGCTGACAAAAAACAATTCTGAGCGGAGTTCGGTTGATAGTGTGTTGCTTTGTCAACATTATATGTGTCGTATTACAAGAAAATAATTGCATACGCATTATATATTTTCTTTATTAATATTTGTCGAATATTGTACCGATTTTCCAATCCTGGGAATATCGAAAAATGACCTACCCAGAGTACCTTTCCAGTCAGATTTCGCTCGAGAAAAAGTGCTATCGTTATAAACCAGTGCGAAATTGCCGGTAGAAAAGTTGTTCACGTACGATATTAATAATTACTCCGATTTCGATAATAAAATGCACCGCATAGATATTTTAATTTATTATTGAATAATATTTCTATAGGAACGTTGTCAAATATCGAACAAATAACGATTGTTTTTAAAATTTATTTTTATTACGTCAAATATTATGTCCGTCGCATATGAACACTGTTAAAATAAATATTATTGTAATTTGTTTTGTTTTTCTATATTATAATTCGACTGATCAAAACCACGACTAACGCCGTCATGTCTCTTGTACAACAATTACCACCGTCGGCCAAATCGAATGTTTCAAGATTACCGTTAATGTCGACCAAATCGAATTCTACGAGAGTGTCGTTACCGTCGGCCGACAATTCGTTCAAAATCTCCAAATCACCATCGACCAATAGTCTCAAACAAACACCGTCGTCAGCTAATAGTCTTAAAGAAAAAACTTCGTCAACCATACGACTCACAAAGTCGTGCGGCAGTTTGTTTAAAAATTCATTCGGTTGTTCTTATACCGCAGCTTGTACTAAGTACAAAACACGCCCAGCACAGGGTGTGCGAATAAACTCTGGAGCCAATTCCATTGAAGTGTGGGGCGACCGTTTGAGATGTCCAGATTGGCAAGCCGCGATGGAGACGCTAAGCGCTGATATCGATACTCACCACGTGTGCATAAAAAATCGACGAAATCAAGACAACAATTCGCTGAAAAATTATGAAACGTTATCCAGCGTCTTGAAAGCACCTAAGTGAGTTGTTACTCAATCGGGACGTAGTTTTACATAAATCCGTAAAGATAGTTAATACTAAGTGAATCATAGACATACCTATTTCACTTTAAAAAGTATAATAAAGTTAAACTAGTTAGTGGAACTTCTCTGTTTAACTTTTTTATTCAGTATACAGAAAACAAGCAAGCTAAGCATTTTTTAAGCGCACACTTGACATCTCTGTGACGTAACATCAATTTCCAAACTCCTCGAAAAAATAAACAAGTGTCGAACGCTAGTAAAATAACCGGTCATTGTTGTTTTTCAGGACCGTAGTGGCATCATGCACGTTGTTCGTGGTCCACCTGATAGCGAATTCCGTGTACGACGTACTAGTCAACTCGCACGTGCTAGTCTGCCTGGAACTGCAGAATATCCTGTTTGACGATCAGGCGCTTGAAATACTTTTTTCTGGCATTAAAGCCAGCCATACGCTACAGCACCTTTCACTGTCCCACTGCCGGATCGGAGACGCGGCGTGCCTCAACTTGTGCCGGGTGCTCCGGGACAAACCCAACATCCGGTCTATAGACCTGTCGGGGTGTTCTCTGAGTTCAGTGGCCACCACGAACGGACTGGTGGAAATTGTCAAAAAGCAACAGGTCAGACGGAACGAGGAATGCTGGACGCACTCGCTCCGGTACAGATCCGCCAACCCGGACATCATGCACGGGTTACGGAGGCTAACGCTGAACGACAACACCGGGCTTGGGGACGACGGCGTGATCGACCTGTTCGAAGTGCTCAAAGACGATCTGTTCATCAAGGCGATAGATCTGCAAAACTGTGGACTAACGGACCGCAGCGGCCGGGTGGCACTATCGATGTTATTGATCAACGACACGCTGGTCTTGTTGGACGTCCGGAACAACGACGTCATATCGGCTGCGGTACTGGAATTTATCATGGCCCGGTTGCATCAGAACAACGTGAGCAATTCCGAGACGGAAGAATGGAAATGGACAAAACTCTGGCGGGAAAATATGCAGGTCGAATCGTCCAGCGTACTTAGTGTTATATCCAGAAAAAGTTCGAAAACAAACACTCCAATAGAATAATAACATTATTTTTTTTATTCACAATTCATTTATTTTCTGCGTTTACGAATAAGTTCAACTATTATTTAGAAGGAATTTTTAAAATATCTTGATATAGTCATGTCGAACATTGTGCAACATTATTGGAATTGTATTATCAAACTTAGAGGAAAGTTTAGAGGAAGAAATTATATTATTATCGATCATTTCGCTAAAAATTGTTGTTGTTCACAATTAAAATATAAGACCGTGATATTTCACTAATACATTTTGTATGTTTTCCCATTTTTTCTCAGATTTTCCTGGTTTTTTTCTGTTTATCGGGAAAACTCCAGGGAAAATCAAAAAAATAACCTTCTTAAAGTGCATGGCCTAACCTCACCCTACCGTTCGTTTAATTCGTTTCAAAGAAAACCGTCTGGTATAACAATTGTATTCATTGTAGTAATTTATAGACATAATACGTACGACCTACTTTTAGTTTAAAAATAAACACCCGTATATTTGCCATTTTTGAATAATTGAAAAACTTTCATAACTACAACATTATTGTTATATTGTGTTATGGTAGCGCATGGTAATTATATACAACAGATCACTTTCGCGTTCGCTTTCGTATAATTTTCCACCTAAACTTATGAACCGAATCCTACATAATCTGTCCATGTACGTGAACAAAGTTTGCTTGTTAAACTATATAATGTATTCTAATATCTAAATTAGTTTTACATTGTTTTCGCGATTAATTATGGTTTGTACATTTGCGTGGGCCCGAATACGAAACAAGCAGTGAAAACGTAAGTGCAGCGCAGTGAATTCCGCCGAAGAAATTCAACGTGTACCGTCATATCTGATGTTAGTTTTTGAAATTCGTTAAAACAACTTTTGGGAACACAAAAAAATATCTCTAATATTGTGTGGGCGGGCACTAAAAATGTGCATCTTTTTAGGTACCTACGATGTGTGAACCATTTCGCATACATTAACTATAATCGAAAAAAAGTGTTTTCTGAGAAGAAAAAAAAAACCCATATTTGTTAAATTCTTCTAATATTTATGTTATGAATTATTTAATAGCAGTTACGCCACACTCTTATCGTTTTCCATTTGACTGTACTGACTGCACTTATAACGTGCCAAACAGTTACTGATAATCGTATTTTATTGCGTGCCAAATGGAAAAGAACATATATAAGTTTTTTTTTTTTTTATCATTTCAACTTTTTTCATAATCATTTGTATTTTTAGATAAGTGATTATTGCGCGTAATAATTTGTATTATCGTTGTCTATGCGACTAACATGCAACGGTCTAATTATTATCGTCACTATCGCTTGACGATAAAGAGTCAATTAAGTGAATTGAGTGTTTTATTTATACGTATTCATTGTTATTGCTTTTTTCGAAAACGAAGTCGCGTGAACGGCATTCGACAGCGTTGAGAAATGAGAACAGTAGAACACATATCAATAAAACGTATCGATTATTTTATTGCGTGCATCGTGTTATCGACTATGCGATTAGACCGACCGGCCTCTGGAGTTCGCGCATCTTATTTCAGCACTAAGGACGAAAAACCGCCGTCGTACTACAATCAAGTGGAACGTAAAAAAAAAAAAAAGGCAACCCGAAACCCGCCGGAGTTCCGAGTGGGACATAAAAAACGTGCAGCCACGCGGAAAAAGCTATTTGAATCTGAAACACGAAAATACCGCGAATTGTTATTTTATTTATCGGGCACCAAACACGTTATAATAATTATTTCGTTATTCGAGCGAAACGGCACCGGGAGAGTGTAAAATGTCCGCGGAAAATTAAGGACGGTTATTTTTCAGCGACGGTATTTTGTGCGTGACGCGAAAAGAACGGGACGCTTTTAATGCGGAAATCCGTGTATGGTATTTGCATACAAATTGATTGTCACCGCCACGAGGCGACAACGAACTTTATAATACCCACCGAATTATGTATAAGCGTATGTTGTTTAATTACGTTGTACGTCAGACCGCGCCACCGATTTAAAACCGGTGTTGGGCAACACTGCTACCGCGCGGGGCTGATCGAAAATTTACGATTTCGGAATATTTCCGAACCGTTTATCGTAACGCGTTAATTAAAACGGTCGTCCTGACGCGGGGAAACATTTGATTTTTCACCGTTCAGGCCCGGTCCGCGCGATGAAACGGTATCGTTACGATCGCCCGTAATACACGCGTACACAATATTGTTACATGTGTCGCAGATACGTAGCACGCGACAATGGCATAAATCGGAACGGGTATAACACTTATAAGAGTGACGGTAGAGGACGCGATGGTAATATTATGGTACAGTGCATTGTGATAAGGACGTCTGCGAGAGTGCGACGCGACAGTGCAAAACGTAGCGGTATAGTTGTACGTGTGTACACGACGGTGTAGCGACTTGCGCCCCCTCGCAGTCTTACGGTACCTTACAGCACCTATAACTGTCAACTATATCGCGATTTGTGCGCGATAGTACGCGACAGTCGCTATTGGTTATACTGTATAGCTCTGTTTACGCTTTTCGGTATAGGAGTCGATGATAGTGGTCGTAGTGCATATCACGCGGTAGAAATGTTATATTTTTCGATTTTTCTTTGCGGTTTTCTCGGCAAATGGGAAACACTGGCGATTTTTTTGTGGATTTCTGGGTAACGAGGAAAGAATAACGATTAACAACACACTGCTCAGAATCGGTTTTCGTTCGCAATGGTTTATCGTTGCGTCGAATAATTACTCTGTATATTTTCCGTCCTTTAAACTTTTCTCTTAAAGCAGCCACACGCCCAACATGAGCAGTATTAGCTTCTTTTTTTTTACATTTGCGCCGGGTGTACCTATATAATATTTCAATTACGCCTATTTTAAATGAATCAATGTTTAAACCGAAAAAAAAAACTAAAATAATGCGAATTTACCACACACGGGTAGTCGTTATAAAGTCGGTTTGACAAATCGTACTAAATAAAAGTCAAACAAATATTTTGTTGGTGAATAATACGTTTCAGCGGATTTTTTTGAAATATTATAAAATAGTCACCATCAATCATGATAAATAAAATGAGTCTATACTCATATGTATTTTATATTTTATTTAGGCACGCCGGTGTTATAACTTACAATATGCATTATACTTATAAACCTTCACATAGACATGCAGATCCAACAATATGTCATTTTTATGTCATAAAAAGGGTTCATTTTGTACACTGTTCGAATATTCGTAGCAAATAATATATTACATTGTATTTATTATTATTATAATGTTTTCGAAAAATGTGTGGAAAAGATATTATGTGCATTATTTTATGCAAATATTACGCGCGTGACGTATATATTTTTATTTTGTTTGCTAATACTATATAATATCGTGTTATAAAAAAAAAAAAACCCTCTTTCATGGTTTACTTAAAACCGAAAAAAAAACCACGTATTTTGGAAAAGTATGAAGAATTATGTACATACATCATCACGTGTATTGCATAATATTAAAATATTTGTTTTTGATTCCCCTTCGTCTTCTATATATTGGCTTTTGACAGTACCTACACAATAATACATGATTGATATTGATGGATAGGTTTTCCAGCGAGTAACCGACTCCAGGCACTAGTAAATTAATACAAACAACCAGAACGATATACACAACGATATCGAATTGAGAATTGAATCAAGATACAAGGGACATTATGTGCTGAGAAAATGGTTTTAATCGAAATTCTTTAAAAAAAAAAAAAAATATACCTATGTTCTACGTGCAATATTAACTTGGGGTTTGAAACTTGGTCGATAACTAAACGAGACGAGATAAAAATGAACATAATTGAAAGAAGATTACAACGCCGATATGTGTAAAGAATGGACAATGTAGAAAAAGAACATTACCAAATTTTCAGTGTATACCCGAAAAACAAGAGATTGGATTGGGCTGATCGTAAAACGTAAAAGTTTGAAGATATAGCAAACGACATTTCTACCGGGAGTTTGAATTTATAGAGGATCAGGAGTCACCCTAGACAGATATGGGTGGACTGCGTTAAGTGCGTAATCTTGCAGAAATTTTCCAAGGAACAATAATAGAAGACAGCGACGACAGAAATAAGTCGGGAGAGGTGATCGAAGCAAAAAAAGTCTTTCGTGGACTGTAACAACCGACGGAAGAAAAAGATTTGTGCTGCAATCTATATATATAAATTCCAAATACCACTGACTCACTGATCGCTGTATCTCAAAAACTACTTAACGTACGCACTTGAAATTTAAAATAGAAGATCCTCTGTCACTTTCACCGAGCAATAAGAAATGATTTTTGAAAATTCAACCCCTAAGGGGGTAAAATAGGGGTTTTCAGGTATATTTGGTACGAATATTTAATTGCTTATTTAATTATTTTTGTTTATTCAACGGTTACTTCGGTCGGTGTCACGGAAAAGAAAACTATTATTTGCACTATTAAAACTTCACAATAGAACACATTTAGTCCGCCGAAGGTAGACTACCCACTTTCCACATATTTGTTTTCATTTAGTTCTGACACTGCAAAAACCGAAAATTAATACGGGTAAAACAATAATAATAAAAATTGGCACAGGCACGGATGAAATAAAAACAAATTTAAAGGTTGGTAACATGGATGAAAGAAAAAAAACCTAGTGAAATATAAAATAATATTAAACATATTTTACGTTAAAAAACTTTCCACGTCTGAAGCCGGGTAATACAGCTAGTAAATTATAATCCGACCGGTACAAATACGATAGCCGATAAGGCCCACGTTGAGACACTCGACAATCGAAAGGAGATTTGAAATAGGTACATGACCCGAATCATAAAGTATACGAATAATGCAAAACTCGAGGACCTTAAAGAAGCTAGAACAGGGAGGCATAAAAAACTTATAGAAACATAGTTTTTAGCAGAATAATCCGAGGATTATTTTTTTTTAAAGCACACATCTTTGTAATACCAATGCAATTCTCGCTATGATCAGGATCTAAACTATATCGTATTGTTATATAACCGTTGATGATTTCGAGTATATATTGTAGAAGACGATTTTTTTTTGAACATATTTTTTCCCGAACAACCATCATATGACCGGGCCATATAAGCATAAAACCAAACATAAATAATGCGTCCATACTTTACATTATGCAACAGGGGCCATGTGCACAGTATTCATTTTACTGATAAACATAATCAAAATATATTTCAGTGAAACTTTATAATCTAACTATAGCTATAGTACAAATGTAATTATACGTGTAACGGTGCTTGATATAACATAAGACACGGACGCCGTCGTCCGTTTCATTATACGATTTCGTTTAAATGTATAAATTATACGTATAGGCGAGTAAAAAAACGTTGGGAAGATAGGATATATTATAAAGTTGTTTAATTTGTATTTGTACGCAACGAGTTGAGTTAGGTTATGGTGCATGTTTTTAAATTCTGTAATTGTTACGGTTTTGGTAAAAATTCTATCTTAATTTGATTAGGTTCAAATGTACATTCATTACAGCTCTGCAAAACAGTTTCATTCATATTTTTTGATTTGAGCAAGATTTCTGGTAGAAAAATAGCGCGTAGTTACAAAAAACTAAATAAGCACACATCGCATAGTAAAACCAATACATTCCTCGGTCATCAAAATGCATTTTTTATCATCAGGGGCAAATGCTGGTAAGTTTTTGGGACAGGAGGGGTTGGTTGAACAAATATTGTCTTTGTATTGCTGTACATTTATAACGTACGATATAATATATACATGTTTTAATTACACAAATTATAGAGTACTTTATATAGTGTGGGGTTTAACTTCCCCTCTTCGTTCGTCTTTGGTTACTATATTATACCGTATAATTCTAGTCCGTTTAAAAAAAAATATGCAATGAAATAAATGTAAATTTAGTAAACGTAAAAAAAAAAAAAAAAAAAAAAATGCTTTAATGTCTCGCCAATTTGTCTTCGTTGCCATCAGTTTATACGAGTAATAATTATATTATTATTATGACTCTGATGTGAACATCTGCGTTTCGAGTCATGATTAATCACTTCGTGCAAAACGTAATATTACTACCAATGCAATGGCTGCAGTTTTAACAAATATTATTGGATAAACAGAGACTGTGAAGAATAAAATACATCAAAATATTACGATACCGAAAGGAACTCGTGGTTATAAAAAATATTTTTCGTGAAAATTTAAATTAAAAACTATTATAAACTACGTGCTATTTAAATTATCACCCTGTATATACCTACATAATAATTAATGATTTACCGTACTTTTTTAACGAATTTTATCATACATTTATCAAAACTGTCTCTTATAGTACGAAAACTTTTTGACATTAAAAAAAATAGCTTGATTAATATTAGACTTAATATTGTGGCTACGACGATTCCGACTAGTGACGTATTGTTAATTTTTCCAATTTTTTTGAAAGTTTACGATAGTTTAAATATTGTTTTCATTGCTACCACTAAATTATATCAATCAATTCACTAATTCATCAATGAAAAGAAATTATTTTTATGATTTTTGTAAAATTTAAACAATATTCTAGAAACCTAAAGATTTATCATTAATATAAATATTTATATCACCAAAATTTCGTATCGAAATATATGCCCAAACGGTCTGTTGGATTTTGGAAAAATAATTTTTTTGATTGTTAGTAGGCTAAACAAAAGTTAAAAAAGAGCTAATACTGGAGACGGGTGTAGTCACTATTTTAAGTGGATAGTTAGAAAGATCGGATATATACAATTATGTATCTAATTTATAATCGTAAGAAACGATAAACCATTGCCAACGAAAAAAGATTCTGAGTGAAGTTCGGTTAAGCAAATCTTTAAAATAAATTATACCAAAATACATTAATTTATGATACCTACTGAAAGAAATACAATTTGTTCAGACAATTTCATTATATAATTTTATATTTTTAATTATTTAATCGATTTGGATCATAAGTTATGTCAAGTGGATCATACTTAAGTTGATATTAGTTGATAATTCGCGTTTAACAGCTTGTACAATTTTTATTGAATTTAGATTTCAATTTTTCACGGCAACAACGGTTGATCGAAACCGATTCAAATGTTTAAAATAATAAAAAATTAATAATTACTAAAAAAATACAAAATACACATCATGTAGCAAAACCAATAGATCACTCGCATCGTTCGGAATCAAAAACACGAACGCGTCACGGTGTGAATCAGAAGAATCGCGTGACCCGACAATAAAAAAAAATAATAATAATAATAATAATAAACGAATAAAATGAAAAAATACTAAAAAAAAAAAAAAACTCGAAAATATCGACCGGGACAAAATGCGTTTCGGGTGTCGGCGGTGTGACTTCGTGTCAAGGTCCGCACATTACAATAATAATATTATAATTATCGTCATATAACCCAGACGCCTCCGACAGTTTATCGTACGGACGACTGCGGCGGCGATTAATTATCGGGACGTTTTCGAAAAGGCCGGAGTGAAAATCGCGGTGGGTACCGGGCCAGACGTCGGATATTATTTCCCCGCAGGACCGACCGAAACCGCATAATAATAATAATATTTTAAGTACCGCGTCACGCGTCAAAACGTTCAACCGCGGGAACGGTTATAACGAAATCCGTTTAACGCGCGCCATTAATTACCCGCCCCCTCCCACCCCCACCACACACGCACACACACGCGCACACCCTCCGCCCTACTCGTGTAAACGCGAATATTCCCGCGTGCATTTCGAATTTTGACACTTTCCGAAATCGTCGCGAACACCGGTATTCCGCAGGTATAATACCCGTGACACGCGTCCTATACGAAACGGCTAAACGATAAAGCGTTTTATGTATGTGCACGTGTATAGGGGCGGAGAGTCGGATCACAATTATATTATAAGGCGCTCGTACAACAATACGTATGTGCCGCTGCTATAATTTAAACGCGCGCGTCAGTCCAAATTATCGTTTTGTGCGCGAAAATCGGACGACTCATACAATGGTACGGGGTATTCCGTCGGGGATACACCCTCCGGTGACTTTCGCGGTAGTATTTGAAGTTCGGTAAGCAGGCACGTATACGGTGGGGGGGTGGGTGTTCAAACGCCCCCCCCCCCGAAACGTTTGGTTTTTGTATGACAATTTACTTATTTCATTTCACTGTTATATAATATTTTTCTAATTTTCAATAACTGATTTTCAAATACAAAACTTTTTTCTGCGTACGTCCCTTTCGGTAAGCGTCAAAAAAAACCAAGAGCCGATAATGGAGACGGGCGTGTCACTGTTTTCAGCTAGAACATCGGGAATATTAGGAGGGGACGCGTATAAGGTTATTTGTTTTGCATACCTATCGTGGCGACAAACCATTTGTTACCGAAACACGATTCTGAGCGAAGTTCGGTTAAGCGTGTTTTGTTATGCACAGTAGTTTTCACAACTCTAATAAAAGTCAACGTCTATACAAGATCAATATAAGAATTCTGCGAACATTTCAGGTCTCTACGGTTATTTTTAACAGAATAACATTAAAATGTATATATATATATATATATACATTTTATTACATTTTTTATAATGCGAGGCATTTGTCTTAAATTGTATAGTTCACGGAAAATGTTTACATTTTTGAAAATATTTGTGTAATTATTAGTGGAGGGTTTTTGTTTTAATTAAATTCACAGCATACAAGAGCTCGAGTATCCCATTACAAAAGCTAATAAAAACAAACGCCTGTATATTATATTATACATTATATCTGTGTATATTGTAATAGAGGTGGGAATTTTCGGTCGTTTGAATGATTCGAATCATTTGAATCGAATCGTTCGGACGATTCGGTCAATTGATTCGGTCATTTCGGTCATTTCGGATAGGCGTCTAAATGTATTATTCTTATCATTGGGTGGGAATTGCTGTCAATTCCCACAGTCATTTGAACAATTCGATCATTTGAATCGAATCAGTCAAGCGTGTCCTATAGTAGGCTACTGAAAATAGCGGCGTCAGAGTCGCCAACATTCAAAATTGATTAAATCGTACAACAGTTCCCGAATTATCGAATTACGTGAAAAAAATATCGTTATTTTATTTTATAGACGGTATACCGGTGAAGGTGCCGAAACTACACAATATATAAACTCTTATCGAATATTAAAATTATCCGATATAATATTAGTTTCGTGCTAGACAAGGGAGGACAATGAAACGAATTCGAATTTGTTTAATTTAATAAAATTCTATTAAATCCTTTAGAGCTGGTTTACTCGCATTACTTAACTAATAAATAAATGGAAAAAAAAAAAAAGCGATATTCGAAATAATTGGCAACGCATTATATCATCATGCAATCAACACACTACCTATAGATATTGTGTTCGAGAAACGTTTTTAACCGTATTCGCATTTCGAGCTAACCCCGAGTCCCGAGTAAAAATTTTATTAGACGTGTATCCGTATATAACTGTCACCCAAACGATATGCGATTGCGGGCTGTCCGCCCAAAATGAAAACCGCTCTCCGCTGGTCGGTATACCTATAAAAATAGAGTACATTGCGGTGTACAGGTGTACAATTTAATAACGAAACCGCGCTACGGGAGATATTTACAATAAATTCCTGTATAAGGTCGGCTGTTATCGGGATGGCAATAGGCACCGAAGAAATGTATACTTAGTTATATCGGTATATAGCTACTGTAATCGAATTGGGTCCTGGCGCGACGGTCGAATAACAATTCTGACTGAGTATATAAATAATGTATAAGTACCGATATTTTAGTTTATGTAAGCAGTTTGTAGAGAAGTTATATTATTAGTTTCGCTACGACGTGTCTTCTGGAATTGTTTTGTACGGGAGTTATTCTGCAGTCTTGGCAAATACTTTCGGGGCAATAAACGTGCTCGCAACAAGTTCAACGCAACAACTTTGTAGGTGGATGGGTACGCGCGTCTAAGGTAATTGAACACCGGAGGTAATTGTAGAAACGTTATTTCCCGAGTCTCTTGTAATAGTTTTCGTTGAAATTGAATGAAAAAAAAAAAAAAAACAGCAGAGAAAAGACTACAACGGGAGGGGGGGGAAAGAGATGTTAACTTCATTGTTCCGTCGTACGAAATTAGTTTTGAAATAACCGGGATAAGATATTGGATCGTTGCACTGCTGCGCTGTAGCCGTCCGAAATACCTAGTAGTCGACCCAATAATGTAATTTTATAGTAAGTTTTCAGTAACTTTTTATTTTACACAACAATTTTTGGTGTTTTGCTATTTAAATGGTAATTCCTATGTTTTTTCATTTAAATATACATGTGCATACACGTAATCTACTGTTAAAGTAAACGTTCATTTTTTTTTCTTTTTGGAGAATAATTTACAAAATTACGTAGGCAAGTGCATTTCAAAGTTTAAATAATAACCAGAGTTTTGTTGTGGAATTTCTATATTAATAGGGAACAAAATACTTTCCTCGACGTCTATAACATAAATGATTATGCGATGGAGTAAACGACTCACACGAAAATATAATAATTATGCAAATTAATATGGTAATTTGTTAATGTCTGCTGGCAAATACATTATAATCCGCAATGTGTGCGATATTTGTATTTGATTTTCGTTTTCAGTGACGTATATGGTGGCGTCATTAAGATAGGAGGGAAATTCGTCTATCTAACTTTTAGTATTGTCTTTAAATCGGCATTTCGGTTGATCCTGCGAGCTATTGGTTATGAAAAAAACGTGTCAAAATGTCGGAACATGGTTTGTGAACCTCACAGACAGTTGTTAATTAGTAATCAAGTTTTCGAATTTTTTTTTTTACTTTTGGACTTTTCACACGGCTTTTCATAAATATTTTTAACTTTCAAAATAAAATATATACAATTGAATAGTCTGTACACAAAAACGGCACGAAATTGTGTATAATTTTCATAGTTTCCAAGCAAATTTAAATATCTTAATGCTCATGGATTGATAAAAGTATCCGAGATACAAGTGAATGTTGAGATACAGTTCTGGAAAGTATTGATTGTCTTGTATTTCGATACTGAAATCAACGTATATCGAGTGTCTAGAGACGCATTTTTTGAAATATCTTGCACATAGTCGCTTGAAGAAGGGGAAAACTGAGTCATTTTCTCTAAAGGTTCGTCAAAAACTACCTTGAATATCAAAAGCGAATTTACAGAAATGAAGTGATTTCGGATACAGTAAACGATATTCGTTTTAAGACTGCAGTTTAACAACATAATACTTTACGAATTCAATATCATCGAAACGAAACTATAAATGCCAATACGCGACAAACGTGTAATGGACAATAGCGCGATAATTGAAAAATCGAATTTAAACTATTGACTCGAATTAAAATCTCAATACGGGCCAACCGGTTGGCCATTGGGTGCCATGGCCCACCATAGGTGCTATGGTTTATCACGTTATTCGACGGTTCGATAAGTCTTCGGTTATACTGTCACGAATAGTGTACCATCACGTAAAATCGACGTTTAAAACTATCGTGTTTAAAATGTCAATGTTATACTCGGGCTCGATACAAAACGACGCGCGTGTAAGACGATCAGTTATATTGTGTTAAACGTTCGACGTTTATTTTTATTATTTTTATACAGTTTCGTGGCGTAATATTATTGTTCTGGTTTTCGTTCGTACAGCGGGGAATGATTTTTAATTTTACGATTAACCTATATTGGTTTTGCTATGACGATATAGCGTCTATTCAGCTGTCTGTCAACGAGTTTGTCGACCACGAGTCTAATCGGAAAATGCGAAAATGGCCCGCGTGCAAATTTATCGATTTTACACGTCTGAAAAAAATTTGAAAAAAAACGAACGTCACAGCTAACGTTTAGCATTAGATAATATTATTATCTATACGTTTACTCGATCGTTTTGTAAAATATCATAAAGCGTTTGGTGCTCGAGGATGTTTTTTTTTTTTTTTTTTTTTTTGTCTTTCTTGAAAATTGTTAAAATTTGTACATTGCCAACTATCGAAAACGCGCACAATAGTTCCTTGTACTTTACCCGATAATATGGGAAAAGCGAATAAAAACGTCGGGTGAACGGAATTGTCCACGCGGTACGTTGGTTTTCGTAAAAATCGATAATATTTATTTTGTTGTAATTCATCGAGGCAATAATTAATCGTATAATACACGGATCTGGAATTTTTACCGAGCACAGTTTACAGCATTATCTGTAGATGAATGATAACGACGAACATATTTAAGCTCTTATTGTTAATGTATTTTCCATTTTACGTCGACAAATTATGTTTTTTTTTTTTTGCGTTCAGTATATTATTAAATTAAATGGATATATATAAAATATTTGTATTTCTCCTACACTTTAACATTTCGAACGGAGGCTATTACAGTAATAAATTATTGCGCGCGTGTTTGTTTTGCACTATAGTATTAAAACGTGCATTTCGTTTTCGAAGACTATTCGACCCGGACAACGTTTTACGACACATTTACCGTGTTGTCCTTTTAAAACGGTTTGAGCGCACACATTACGGAACGTCTATTGTACGTGAAAACACAACGTACAAAGTCAAATCGTTTTTAATAATAGTCGCCGAACCTGCAGACCGAAAACGACACTGGGAAATTGTTTAGATAACGGGGTGGTAAGTGTTCTGTGCAAGTAAAATACTAATACGGATTATAGGTACACTGAGTAATTTTTATTTCACTGTCTCAACGACGTCACGGGTACGCAGGCGATCGGTTCCCGCGGTATACTTACGTATCGAATTTGCGACGAAGTAACCTGTTGTGGGTATTAGAAACCACAATGAATTCACGAACGGACGTTATCCTCGCAAAAATACCGCGTATGGGACTTGGAAAAAAATCATTGAAACGCATGGAAAATCGTATACAATAATATAATGTATAATTTAATCGAAGAACAAAATCGCATCTACATTATGTTCTATACCCATACGATCCATTCGTATTCCATTCGGATACGAAAAATCATTTTAAAAATGTCCGTGAGCAGTATCCGCTCTTTTTTTTCCGCGTCAGCGCATTATAATATTTCACGCCCGCATTGATTATAAAATATGAAAGATGTTTCGTACTATAATATTATCCTTTTATCCGGTTCACTAACACCTTACGAATGAAGTTCTCAAAACGTACCCTATTCGCGACACCTTGAGTATAATGTAATATTTGATCCGGTATTTACACGATATAATATTATTATCACGGCGTATCGTTCTGATCCGTATACGACGGGCCGCGAATGGCGGATTCGTCTTTTTAATATACAGGGTGTCCCACAGTGTTGTCCTTTGCCAATAATATTCTGTCGATATTCATTTATTTTTAAGTGGTTATTTTTCCAATCGGAGTTTTTCCGAGGGAAACACATAATGGTGTAGAAACAAATCACATTTTTATTTTCATCCCTTAAACGCTGACAGAAAATACATTTTCATTTCGTCTAACCTTCAAAATAACCATTTTGTAAAATATGCTGTTTAAAAATTATAATCTACCGTGTACTCGTATTTTGTGAATAATAGTTTCTTAGTTACAATGGCTCGTATAACGTATGGAAAACAAACGTGAAAACAAAATAATATTCAATAGAATATAAGGAATAATCATTAACATGCCGACAGTGATTCCTTATCGCGTTATAACTGTGTCAATTTTCTAGAAATTAAAAATGGCTAAAAAACTATTGATCGGATATAATATATGCAATTGAATTTGTTTAGAAAAATATCGTTAATAATAGCTGTTTTGAAAAATGATAAAATAATAGTGTATTTTTTATCTGTCAACAATTAAGGGACGGAAATTAAATATTTGATTTTCCCCTAAATGCGCGCCCCCTCGTTCAAAACCCGATTGGCAAAAAAAAAAAAAAAAAAATTAATATTGACAGAATTATTAGCATAAGTATAACACTATAAAGACACGCTGTATAATAAATGCCAAATCAATGTCTCCGTCGGACTGTAATGTAAATTTAATATTATCCGCCCGTGATTACGTTACGAAACGGGTCAGACTCTGTGAAAAAAACGTGAAAAAAAAAAATTAATAAATAAATACAATAGAAAATACGCGTAACTTTGGGGCAATATCCGTTGTGGGCGTAGTATTTGATTAAACGCGATCCCGACAAAACGTCCGGATCATTCGGCTACCGGTCCGCGTGCCGGAGAATAAGAAAAAGCCTTTTCAACCGGAACGGGGAATGAAAAAAAAAAATAATAAAAAAATAAACCCGAATAAAACGTCTCGGATCGCGACCTATTCGACTACATCCCGCGTAATGGCATTATTATGTGTTTGTACTAAATTATTTACGTCTATGGAACACGCGGCCGAACGTATTATTATTATCGTCGTATCGATCGGAGTTAATCTTTGTTCGCGGTTTACAGCGCGTATTGTGACCCAAGTGTTGTCGCGTGGAGTGGTTCGTACACGTATAGAATACTGTAATATAATGTAATATTAATGCAGTCAGCGTTTATAATATTATAATATGACGTACACTAGGCCCCCGTATATTGGTAAACTGCACTGTACAGCAGTTCTGGCACGCCCGCGATATTATATTATAACGGGGTATAGTTTTTTATTCGCCTCCCCCTCCGCGCCCCCCCCCCCACCGCAAGGTTGTCTTAATAGTCTATGGTTTCCCGTGATAAAAAAAAAAAAAAAAATTCTGTATGCATTTTCAAACGTAGCGCGCGTTTAAGTGTTTACGTTTTCCAACGCATCATTGACGAGCCCGACGACGAATCAAGCAAAGATTAATATATTGTAGAAAGATCGAAAGGGTGGGGGAGGGGCGATTGCCACCCGACCGATTCGTTAGCGACTCAAGTTCAAGAGCCAACTGCCAACTGTTTTCGATCGGAAGTCGCGTAGGGCCTTTGCGTTTTTAAATTCTAAGCGTGTTGGATTCCTCTACGACGTGAACTTCGTCTGTAATTGATTTTACTACCAGAAATATTGTCACAAAGAAAACGCCGCGAAAATGCAGTGGCGGTTATAATTTTTGTTTAATAAGGGGGTAGGGGTAGGCGGTTAGTAAAATATTCAACATGTCTCCCCTCCCCCCGAAAAAAAAATCTTAAAAAAACGTTAAAAATGTCATACCACTAAAAAAAATTAATAAAAATTAAAAAAATAACTCAATCGATAATATAATATGCATATTTAATCCCCGTAACGTATTTCGTATAACAGAAATCATATATATTTACGTTTGTATCAACGTACTTTTTCAAATAAATGTAAAACGAAATTGTAAAAAGTCACGGTTCAAAGGAAAGTTATTTTGGTAGAGGAGCACGGTCCGCTTATAAAAACGCCACTGCGAAAATTTTTGAATTTAAAGACTATTTGTCAAGAAAAAAAAAATGACAATAAAGGACTAACATAATTCGAACGGTTAAGTTGAGTTGGGAAGGTAGAGGGAAAATTTAATGTACATCAACGATTAGCCGTTGTTAACGAAAATCGATGATTCTGAACGGGGTCAGGTGAATAGTATTGTTTCGTCGTATTTCGCAGTGTCCCTTTTTTCAACATTTATCGGGAAAACTTCTGGGAAAATCGAAAAAAAACGACCTCTTTAAAATACCGCCCCATTCGGATTTCATTTCGGAATAAAAAACGCCGCAATCGAAAATCGGATCGAAAATTGCCGGGAGAAATGTTGTTCACGGAAAGAAAATAAAAAAAAAATAAACAGACACCACTGCAGCATATTGCCCGCCGAGTTTGAAACACGGAACGATTTCAATTGTTAATATAATACATACATAAAATGTTTTTATTTTTTTTTTGATAGCTGAAGACTTATAACAGGGGACACTGGTCTTGGGTTTTAAAAATTATATTTCTAAACGCTATAAGGACGTATAAGGTCGTGTAAGGAAAGTCCTAAAGGCGAAATATTGCGATCAAATGTTACAACTCGTAACGGCTGTACCTATGTCTACACAAAGTCTTCAAGTATAATAATTATCGTCGAACGCGTTTCAATTGACGATGGGGTGGGGAGAGGGGGTGAAGCGACGCTAGTTTTATCTGAAACATAATGAACCATATACAATCGTCAAGTTGACGAAAACCTATGCGGTCGTCCGGAAGGAAAAGCGAATTTCAAACTCTATAAATATCTGCCAAGGATAAAAAATCCTCCGCGGTGAATTTAACGTCAGGTCAAGTAGGCCAAATGCGGATATTAAGATGCGGGGATGGCGGAACATGTATTGTTTTTTTTTTTCAATTTTCGCCGGACAAAATAATATTTATTAAGGTATCTAGAACGTATTTAAAATGATTATAATTTTTAAAGGGGGCGGGAAATCTCGACTATTCTGGAAGAGACGGTAAAAAAAAAAAAAATTATGATACGCCGTGAAGACAAATTTATGAAGACGCATAAATCAAGTTTACGTTCTTTTTATGTTTACGAACGATGACGAACCGAACGGGGCTTTTTTACACCCTCTGACTTTTTTCAATCGGGACCCGCGATAGTAAATAAAAACCTGGACGAAAAATTCAAATGTGTTTACGTATTAAGACATATTTACTCTGTGGCAGTCCTGCCAAGACATTCCACGTCAGTCACTGTCACGGGATGTGTACATGTTTACGCGTGTACGCAAATCAATAAGCAGTCGTGACAGATTTCTTCATTTTTGCCGGTTCTCGACTACCCCTAATGCTCCCGACTTTCGTCAGGAATCGTTCGTAATTGTATTTAAATTTAAAAGACCGTATTAGTTTTCTTCAGCCATGTTCCCGAGTTCGGCAAGTACGGATGCAATTCATAATGCGCTTTGAGAAATTCGGTTGTGTCGAACTTGAGTAACGATAACGGCAACGGCGACGGCCGTTAAATTCGCCTCGACAGAATTTACAGCCGAACGATCACAAATATTTCGTAAGCGATGACGGTTGTCGAGAGTGAGCGGCCAAACAGTGATAACGCGGTAACTGCGGTCGAGCACTGTCGCGGCATAGTGCGACAGTACAACAACGCTGTCGAACGGCCTACGCGCCAATAGTTGCGCGACGGACACTGTCGGGTGTCACTGTCACCGCTTGCGTGGGCGCCCGGACAGACGGGGATCCACCCTCCCCCCAACCGCCCTTGGTCTCCAAAATGTCAAATATAATTTTATTTTAAGTATTTTTCGGCGTTTCCGTTTTATTACGCCCCTCTCTGATACACTTCCCGCGAGCGCCCGTTGCCGCGTGTGCAAACGCGCTCCTATCATAATCTCTTACGGATATTTAGCGCCCGTAAAACTGTACATTCTGTTTGCTCGTTGGACTTGGCCAATCGTTATTTACGCACGTACTATAAGTACGACATTACGATTTTCGCGACGTGGTGACTCTATGCGAGCCCCGGCGCAACGCCGAACGGACCATAAATACGGATAAGAACGGATAATTTATTTACTTTCGCGAGAGTAGGAATCCGATATTTGTGTAACGATTAATAACAACGGACGTCAATAGATACTACACGGCGCGCGCGCCAACGGTCGTTTCGGTTGGTTTGTTTATACGCAATAAAAACGAGGGGCGGTCGGACGTGACGGTTTATAAAGCGTGCGCGTTCTCGTACAACGCGTCTATATAAAAATGATTGCGGCGGAGGCGAACGCGAGCGATCGAGCCGACTCCCGGCGGTTAACAGCAGGCGGGAGGGAAGGGGGGGACGCTAAGTCGGAGAAAATTAAATATTTTCGATTTATCGCGGGAAAATATTAGTGAAAACAGACCGGGGAAAGAAATGATTAATAATAATAAAAGTCGGTATAATTTATTAACCTGCGCGTACCGTGTGTACGTGTTACTCTCTCGGTAGTTTCGTTGGAAATTGCTCAATTTTGTTATTCAGCGGAAAAATATTCGCAGAGACTTGAAATTCGGATAGAACACTTATAATTACTTTTTCTAGACGTGGTAAAGTGTTCAAAGGTTTGGGCCATTTTTCAGGTTTTTATAGACATTTTAATTTTAAGAGTTTCGAAATGATTGAAAATTTAACAAGAGGTTAAGAGTGTTACTGTGTAGTCAAAACAAAAAAAAAAAATGAATTTAATGTAGTATTTTTTTTATTTTATAATGGAACTTTAAGATTTAAGAACGATGGCGAAGTCAGAATTAAGTGGACCGACTAAGTTTCGAAATTATAGATTTTTGAAGTTCTGATATTATACGGATATTATATGTTATGTTAAATTTATTGTCCTTCAAACATATTTTTCGCGATCTAATGGTTATTTATGCCAATTATCACCCTAGGGATGTTCCGAGTTTGTACCAGTAAGTAAAAAAAAAAGGCGTTTGCATTTTTTTCCCCTTTCACCTTAAAAAAAAAATGAATTTTAGATGTACATAAAGACCCTAGCCATCACTCACTCGTAATATTTTTATCGCAAAATATCCCTCGATTTGCTGTGCAAACTTTTCTACCAGATATCTTGCTTCGATGTGTGTTTTTTTCTTACTTTATAATACGGTGCAATATTTTCCCGTGAGTTTTCGTTTCCCAGCTTTGATATGCCTGCGCTTTGCGTTCCCCATTTTTTACGTCCCTGCAGTGCATCGTTTCCCACCCCCCTCGAGTATAATTTTCCCGCAGTGGAAAACAATGACGTATTCCGGGTTATTTTTTGTTTACCGATGTTCACCGTTCCTACGTTGTATTTCACCGTGTTTTATCGGCCCGCTCTCCCCGTATATAGGGCACAGGGCCTTTTGGTAAATAATGGCGAGAAATACTGTAAGCCGCGGCGAAAAAAACAAAAAACAAAAACTCCGCGTATTTTTTCGTTTATTCGGTCGGGGTATAAATACGGTCGAAAATATGAAATATGCGGTTTTGGTTGTATTCGAATTGTTACGTTATAATAATCACTTTTTTTTTCCGCGCTGTCAAACGAACGCGAACAATACGCGAGTTCAAAAGCGCATTCCGCCGTAAAAATTCCGTTTGTCGTACTACCGTAATACACCGTGGGCCGCATAACCCGCGGGCCATTTTATTGTTAGTAATATTTAATTTTAATTTTTTTTTTGGTAAAATCGAATAACTCGGAATTATTAAATCAATCATATCGGCATTGTGATTGTCGCGTCCGTACCTAACCTAACGCGTAACAATCCGTCTGAGAAAAACGAAAAACATAAAATAAAAAAACAACCGCCTCTCTGTCGCAGCCGAGGCTTACGGTCGCGGCGCGCGCTTTACCGTTATGATGTACTGCCGTACAATCGCTTGCACCGACGCAGGTTGCGTGCGGTACATTATTATTATATATACAGATGGTAATCGTGTTCCGGGTTCGCTGTTTCGCGTTATTTATTTATTTTTATTCTTTTCCCCGCGTCCTTTTCCGAAATGGCATAACGTCATTTACGTTCGTTCGTTCGTTCGTTCGTTTGTTTTTTTTTTTTTTCCCGAACGTTCGACGCGCGCCGAGCATAATAAAAACCGTAAAGCGAAAATATCTTATTGAAAACGATCTCGCGCGGCAACCTACCCGTATCGCGCAATTCGCGCACGGTCTAAGATTCTATTACGCCGCCGTATGTACACGCACGCGTACGTATATAAAATATAATACGTGTAGCGCGTACGTTTCGATGCGAAACAATAAAACAGACGCGACCGAGACTACTACGGGCCCCGTACGTTCCGGACGGTATTGGGTGGGAGGGAGGGAGGGGTTCGGGAAACGGAGAAATCGAATCGACTCTCGTTCTCGCCGTCCGGCCGGCGATGCGTGGAAAAACACCGGCGTAACGGCTCGGGCGCCGACGGCTACGCGTAACGCGTACCGAACCCGCGGCGGCCGTCCCCGGCGGATTCCCGTCGCGCCGTTATCGTCGCCTGCCCGGCATGGCCGCCGCGGACCGGCCCGTCGCCGATCGAGCCGCGCAAACGTTTCCCGGGGAGCAATAACGAGTTCCGCGCACCCGTCCGGGAAACGTGTGCGCCGCCGGGCGCGTCGGTGTCGACGGACTTTGCGTCGCAAAGTGTTCCCGCGAACGTTTTCGCGTCACGGCGGTTCCGGGTAACGTAAACGCGAACGCGGGCGATAGGCGCCCGGCCGTCGGGACGCGTAAACGGTTCGTGTCGGCGGCAGTGAAACGCGGACAACGGGCGAGAAAGACGGACGGACGGCAGAGACGATCGAGTCGGGTGAAACGGAGTCAGCCGACGGCATATTTGATGGAAAAGTAACCGGGAAGAAACCGAGAGGACGGACGCCCGGAGGAAACGATATTTCGAACGCATCTGCAAGAGCCCGCGAGACGTCGAATGGAGATACGTGTGGGCTTCGTGTGGGCAAGGCGTAGCGTTCCGATAATTGAGAACGATGAAACGCGAACGAGTGACGGACGACCGGAGGATGTCGTGTCGTTGAGATGTCGCATACCGACACTCGGCGGGGCACGGGAAAGGGGCGAATTTTCGAGAAAAAAAAAATCCCCCGTATCGGGGCCCCGTAAAATTGGCCGAGTCACCGGTATTTTCCGCGACCGCCCCGGACCGGTGGCGCGCGCGGATTCGGATAGCTACCGAAATCGGATAGTCCGCATCGAAACGTAATGGTTACCTGTTATTTGTCGGTCGGTTTATTCCGTAATATCAATCTACGGACAACACACACTCGGGTGGAATACATTTTAAAAGTATCTGAAATACCCGATGAGAGCTGATGACGGGCGTGCCATTGTTATGTTGTTATAATGCGGACAAACCGGAATTCGGCGCTTTCCGAGTAATATTAATGGCCAAGGGAAATAGGGAATATTGAACGAGTTGTTTAAATCGAGTGTCGGACCGTGCGAAAATTTCGCGTCTCAATGGCGCGAAGAAGAATGATGCGAGAAAAATCGGACCATTTTTTACTAACAAAAATACCAGTGTTTTCTGAGAAAAAAAAAATAAAGCTCGTATATTTTAGTAAAACATTAAACGCTCTAAATAGAGAGTGAAAAAAATTATAATTTTTTTTTTTTTTTCTAAACAATAAAAAACATTTTCAAAACCGTTGGGAATACAGTATTGTATACGTGTGAAAACGGGTATTTTTTTAAAATATTCAAAACACTTTGTTCTCGCCCTTGTCTGATGAATAATAATTATTAAAATTGGCAAAAAATTAAGTGCAAACAGCGAGCGCGTACATAAATGTAAATGGAAACATCCCCGGGCACCTTCGGTTTTTTATTTAAATAATTACAGCAGCGAAAAACAAAATAATAATAATAACAAAATCAGTTAATTGGAAATTGTTTTTTTTTTTTAAACGATTAATTTCGCGATTCGTTTTCTTTTTTAAACGTGCACACTTTAATTTGCGATTCTGCTGGTTTGTTTGATTGTGCCTCGTGCATAAACACATACATATGCATACACCTGCGTGGCGAGCGTTGTGCAAATAATACAAATTGCATTCTGTTCGGTTCCGATGTTGAAAAATATTATCATAATAATATTTGTTACGCAGTAAAACAAAAGCAAACAACGGTAACAATCGGAAACGGGCTCAAACAGCGACGGTGCAACGTCGGTGCCGGCGAAGAACGGCCTCAAGTAAATTGCCGGCATTGCGGTAGAGACTGTTCGGCAGTATACCGCGCACAGCAGGCGCGCCGACCGGAGTCGTGAAAAACCGCCACTCGCATCACTTCGTAACCGAATTTGAAAAATCGTGCCCGGTTCGAAATGCCGGCGCGCCGTAGAAAAAAAGGAAAAAAGCAGCAAAGCAATCTTTCTTCCGGGAAATGGCGTTTTTTTTTTCGTAAATCATAATATTATTTTATTCGAACCGTCGCGATAAACTCGGCGCTATACCTGCGGCGGTATTTAATTCGCAACGACGCCCGTCGCTCGTCCGCCGACTCGAGCGCTCGACAAATAACATTATCGCGTTCATCGCGAATTAATCAACAGACGGGATACCGGCGGGATTTGGAAAAAAAAAAACAACAACAACGAAACAAATAAATAAATCTCATATAGGTCCGCCGCGTTTTACGCGTAACCGCGTGTTATAACGAGACCCGCACCCACGCAGTCGATCCAATTATATTTTTTGTTTAACTTTTTTCCCCTTTTTTTAATAACTAATATATAAACGTATATGTCGGTATCGTTTGCCGGGGCCCCGGGGAGTTATTAACAGTGTTATTTTTGTTGTCGGCCGATTTTTTTTCCCCGAGCACTGTGCACTCTCGCCGTCATCGTATATCACACAGGTACACCGGAAACCGATCGGCAATTGAATTTCGTCGGCGCCTATATCATATCGCGCGTTCGTTGTGATGTGCTCCGATCGCGTTTTTTTCTTTTTTTCTACGGAAATCGTAATCTTTGTTCAGCCTGTCGGGAGCGCGTTTGTCGGAACGTACTCTCCAAACAAAAACAAAAAAAAAAAAAAAACCAAACAAATGGGCGATTTTAGAGCACGGGATAACTATGCGTTTATAAATAATAACGCTAACACGGTTATTGAACGGTTCGCGAACCGTTTGGGAATTTCGCGAAAACGTATCGAACAACGTCGGGCGGAAATGTTTGTCTGTACAGCGGGAAAATAATTCGGTCTTTCTCCCTAATCGAAAAACGAAGAAAAATAGCCGATATCGGGGACGGGCGTGTCGCTGTTGTGGTTGGAAATTCGGGGACGTGGGACACATAGGGTTATTGAATTTACGTTTGTAAACCATTGCTGACGAAAAACGATTCAGAGCGAAGTCGTAATAATTAAAAAGGTCGTAATATTGACGATTTTCGTCATAAAATTTGACATTAAAACTTCTATACATAAAAAAAAAAAAAATAATAATAATAATAATAGTAATAGTACATTACATTAAACTTTTTATGATTGTTATTATTATTATTTTTTTTTTTTTTTTTATCGCTTTGTACAATTTAATTAAACTCGTATTATATTTTCAAACATTTCTATTAAATCTAACGGTTTTCGATCCATTGTTCACTTACCAAACAAACGTTTCGTTAAAGAATTGTCTGTTTATCGTTTATAAATAGCTCAAAATCTCCCCAACGGACCGACCGAAAGGCTTTTAGAAAAGTCCGCTCTCGGACAGAAAAAAAGAAAAAAAAAAAGTTATAATAACAAAACGGCCGATCCCGAAATGATAATAACGATGACATTAATAATAATAATAATAACAATAATGTACTCCGAAGCGAAATTGCGAAATTACGGCTTGTCGCGAGTAGTCGTCGTGGCGTATTTTCATCCGGGTGTCCCGAGCGCTATCGTAATGCGAATTCAATGTACGAGTTCCCGAACGGACGCGGGCCCGGGGCTGTTTGTGTACTGGGCCGGTAAGTACGCGCGGCGTACCCGCCGCTCCGGATCCGGAGCGGAAGTTCGACGGCAAAATACAATATTATAACGTATAATTCCCGTTACGCCCCGAAACTTTATACCCGTATTATGTTTCGTATTTTAGCGCGTAAATTTACACAGGTTGTAATGTATAGTTATTATGTTAGTATTATTATTATTACCATCATCTCGTGCGCCGCGAAATATTATAACGGCGTTCGACACGATCGGGGGCGTCGCGTAGGAGGAAGAAGGGGGCTATAGTCCCCCGTGATATCGCAATACCGGGGTTACAAGGAGAATTTGTCAAGATTCCGGTATAACCGTGTACGGTCAGGTATAACTAAAATCGTGCGCCTCCTCTGCCCCCTCCCCTCCCCCCGGTGACATTTTGAAAACCGCGCGCCTATACAATTATGTAGACACGGTTTCGCAGTACAATTGAATAATAAATATTATGCATACAAGTCTACAACTCTACGACATAGGCGCACGTAGGATGGTGCTTAACACCCGCACGCTAACAGTTAGCACCCCCGTAAGTTCCCGTAAGTAATTTATTTCTATAGTCCGCCAATTATTTCTGGATTACCGCGGTCTATTGCTTTGGACGAAATATTAATTTTTTTTTATTCCCATTACAAATAGCGCACGTATTCGCGGAATTATAATATAGCGCGAATTTGCAGTGTCAAATGGAAAACTACATCTTTCACGACATTAGGCAATCGGCATAGATAAATTATTGTTTTTTTTTTTTTTAAAATATTTTTTAATACATAATGAATTATGTAAACGATCTATTCTCGGGTGGGGTGTGAACCATGTGTGTACTATAATGTATTAATTCTAGCGTCCCCGAAATTCACAACCGTGTCAAATTCACACAATGTGTGCTCTACAATATCAACTAAGACGAATCGTTCGGTTCCCATCACCCTCCCCCCCCCCATCCGGTAAGTTAGGCTATACTTAAATGACAATGCATTGCGTGCAATACGATAGGTAAACGATTTAAATGGCACTTACCTGCGCAGCAAACACCGAAACGTCCGTCCGTCGGTCGGTGGAGTTTACAAACGGATAAATGTTTCACGGCGATAACAATATTATAATATACGCATGGGTACGAGCGGTTCGGCAGAGTTAAAAAGTCCGTATAAACCGATGTAAAATGCACGAGACAATGCATATTACATAAGCGGTCGGACCGCGCGGTGCGGCCGAAACGTTAATAGAAAATAATAAAAAAAAAAAAATTAGGAAAAATACCCGGCGGTCAAAGCTAATACAGGCGCCGATTAAAATTTTAGTCGACGACGAAAAACGGAAACAAACCATACCTGTACTATAACCCGAGTTTTCGAAGTCAAATTCGACATTAGCGTTTTGATTTCCCCCGTCGGAAGGAGAGTACGGGGGCATTAGTACGGTGTCGCCGTCGGAATGTGCATAAAAACGAATAACTCGATTAGAAACAATAATGTCAATTTCGACATATTCTTCCGGCGCGTCCGTAAATGAATTAAAACTCGATAATCGAATTCAGTTCGTTAATACCCGGGGAAATATGATTACGGTGTAATTTTCACGGATATCGCATAAACACGAATACGTTTGGAGTTTAATAAAACCGGAAAACAATATTGTGTACGAGACTCCTCGGGCATGACCGGGAGGCTTAGTTTTAATCTTATTTCTTTTCTCTCTGTTTCGAAAAGGCCGAAGTGAAATAATACCGAATAGTATTTTGGTCGGTCGAAAAGGGGCGAAATTCTCCCGCTTGATGAAACGGGTGCGCAGCAAGCTGCAGTGTTCACGTTCGTTATGCGACGTGGCACTAACGAGTGTCCGCCCCGTTTACTTTCATTCCCCTCTCTTTCTTCTTCTACGTCTTAACAGTATTGCCAGAGACAGTATTTCACTATCGCGTTCGGCCCTCGTGCCCATTACGGTGCGTACAAGACGATTAAAGAACCGCGGAGATAGGTACGATGATATTTCCCGACGTGTAAATTTGATTCCCCTCCGCTCCTTCGCCCGGGTATTTTTATAGGAATCGTTTCGACGATAATATCGTTTTCGTCCGCAGACAAAAACTGTTGTTAAAACGCAGAAACAAACGGATAAACTACCGTACACCGTAAAAAATATATGTACGCTCGGTGGGACGGCGTTTGTTCCCCGCTATTGAACGCGCGGTCAGTTCGTTTTTTTTTTTCCGTATTTACATTTCCCCTTTAAACATTCGCGCGAATTCGTATTTCGACGTTTTATTGTCGCCGGCGTAGAAAAAAAAAAAAGTGACGAGACACGTTCACCGGTGAAACACGATTGCTGACGGTTCTTATCTGGACGACCTTTTTAATAACACGATTGCGGACAAATGTTGCCGAATGTATAAATGAAATTTCGATAATGTGGGAAGTTTGAACTTATTTAATGTAGTATTTCTGTTAAACACTGCAGTATTATAGTGTGCGTGTCTTATGCAGTCCGTGCAGTTTTATAAAACTGTTTATAAAAAGTTTTATTGAAATTGAAATTATTCTATCGGAACGCAGTAAAGATGATTTAGTTTTACACAATAGAAATAAATATCGATATAGTCGACGGCGGAAAGGTGGAAATATAAAATCGTTATGTAATAAATAATGACCGCAGTGCGAGTATTTTAACGACATCAGACCAAAAGAGTCTATCCTCGAATTTTCAGATGAGCATATCTGCGCTAATAACTCGGTACGAAAAATCGAGCGGCAGATATATTAAGGGAAAACTGCAAAAGAAAACGCGAAGAAAACTTATCTACTAACCCGTTAAAAATAATAAAAACCAGAACTATTAAACAATTAACTAACAGAGATAGTTAAAGTAGATATCAAAACTGTGACGAAAACCGTGTATGAAAAGAGACGAAAACATTACCAAACGTTTCCAAAAGCATTAGATGAGTTGCAACAGTTAATCAGCTTAAAAATTTGCATATTGATGATTTTTTTTTCAATTTCAAGGTAATCAATTCGTCCATGTTCACAAGGACAAAAATATTATTTGCTTAACAGCTATGTCAAATATAATTTACTAAAAGAGAACACAGAGTGCTTTGCCGATAAAATAATGTCTTTTGTCGTCAGTGATCATCCGTAATCGTGTTGCGAAAAAGGTAAAGCGTCCGCAATCCTGTTTCACCCACGGTCACTTATCGCGCAAGAGAATTTCATCGGAAGTATCGCGGCGTAATACCGGGCGATCCGTTTAAGTGAAAACCACTCGTTATAATATTATCTCGGAAGTTTTGAAGTCTCTTCAACAGACATTTTTTCACGGTTTAAAAAACGAGCAACGCTAAACGATTGCCCCGCCGTTATATTCTGTCGACAATATTTGTTGTCGTTTTTAATTCGAGGGCGAAACGATTACCTACTTTTGATTTCCATACATGACAACTTATGCGGAAAAAAAAAAAAAAAAGGCCATGAATTTAATTTGGAGTACATGTTAAAATATAAATGCAAACTCTGGCGTTGACGCTTTCGATTTCCGTCGACGAGACATTCCGCTTTTGCGACTAGGTACGGGGAGAGTAGCGGGTCATTATTAAAATGCCGCCGCCGTGCAGCCGCACAAACGACGCTCATCCTCTACTCTCCCCTATACTCGAGCTTAAATGCGGAATATCTCGTAAACGATTTAACCGAAAAATTCAACACGGAAATGTATTTGAAATAACACTCTGTTTCTCGGTGGAATTCGCAATGTATGGTTTGCCATTTGAAAATCAGATTAGACCGACACAAATTACGGTAACGCGGAATTTCAGAGGTGCTTTTATCTTGAAAATTGCCCGACACGCAGAATTTCCCGTCTTATTTTAGCCTCTTTTCGATAAAAATACAATTTTTATCAATATGTTTTGTTTTATTATTATTTCAAAAAATAATGTAATTTTCCAAGCCCGCCGTGTTAGACATAGAAACAATTGTCTACGAACATTTTGGTACATTCATGACGGTTTCGTTAAAATATATTCCGAACGAAATGAAAAAACAGACTAAAATCCGTGCGAAACACGGGGAAAACTGCGTGACAGAACACGTCGCGAATTACAAGCGCGTCGATATTCCCAGTGAAAATCTCTTGCGCGCGGATGTGTACGCGCGTGTGTAGCTCAACTCTCGTCTCCCAGCACTTCTGACGACAATAAAACGTCCGTAATGTCTTACGCGTCAAAATCATGCGAAAATGCGCGAACGTTTTGTGACGTTTCAATTCGAGCGAGGAATTTTCCCGATTAAAAAAAAAAACACACACACACCGTGGCCCGAAAATCTGACAACCTTGGTGTCGTGGTGGGTTATTCGGGTTTTTTCCTCCCCTTATAATAATTTCTTTAGCCTCGAGCTACACGATGATAACTCGACTTTAAGGATAAAAAATTGTTTTTTCACAAAATCCTGGACAGCCATTTCGGAAACACGTATTGCAACGAAATGTTACGGCGTTACGTACCAATATAACGGCGGACCGTCGAATTTCCATCGCTTTGCGAAGTTTACAAAAAGAACTATAAAGTAATTATTATTCTTCGCGGAAAAATTTGCGAACCGATTAATATCATTTTAATAGAGTGGCGGTGAAATAAATTTTGACTGTCGTACATTTCAGAAGATTTCAGAAAGTGTACGACAGTTAAATTTTTTCGAATCGCCACAAATAATTAATAATATCAATCGATTTACGTCAATTGGTGAAAAATATTTTCGTACAAGATTTTGGTAAACTTCGAAATGCATTGAGAAACTCAACGATTTGTTAGTAAATTCGTAACGTTGAAATTGTGTTCGTAAAACGGTTGTCGTGGATTTAAAAAAAAAAAAAACAATTTTTTTTTTTGATTATTTTAAAAAAAATACGAAACTGAAGGATTGCGACTCGGAAATTTATTGCGAGTAAAACGGGGGAAAAAAAAATCAAAAAAATAACCAACGAAAGTCAATCCGGGTGTCAGATTTTTTCGTAACGACCGGCGTACGTTCGTTTCGCGGACTCGCGAATATTCCAAGAGCGAAAAAAAAAGCCCGAAATGGAAATAATATAAAAAAAAAAAAAAAACGCTAAAACAATCGTTGAAAAACGAAATTTTAAGTGTTTGACGAATATTATCGTTTTTTTTTTTTTCAAATCGAAGTTGAAAAATATTCGAGTAACTTTGGTGCGACAAATTTGTGACTCGGAAAGTTATTGCGAGAAAAACGGGGGAAAAAAAAAAAAAAAAAAAAAAAAAAAACGCTAAAACAATCGTTGAAAAACGAAATTTTAAGTGTTTGACGAATATTATCGTTTTTTTTTTTTTTCAAATCGAAGTTGAAAAATATTCGAGAACTTTGGTGCGACAAATTTGTGACTCGGAAAGTTATTGCGAGAAAAACGGAAAAAAAAAAGAATCAAAAAAATACCCAACGAAAGTCAATCCGGGTGTCGAATTTTTACGTAACGATCGGCGTACGTTCGTTTCGCGGACTCGCGAATATTCCAAGAGCGAAAAAAAAATCGCTCGAAATGGAAATAATATAAAAAAAAAAAAAAAAAAAAAAACGCTAAAAAAATCGTCGAAAAACGAAACTCTAAGTGTTTGACGAATATTATAGTTTTTTTTTTTTTTCAAATCGAAGTTGAAAAATATTGAGTAATTTTGGTGCGACAAATTTTCCGAAAATCGACACAGACGACAATGGGCCTTTATTTTTTTCCGACATTAAGCCTCTATAATACGGAACGAGAGCGAAATTTCGAAAATAAAAAAATAGAACCTCCCGTACCGTATTATAGGCGTGGAAAAACACCGGAAATCGAAATTTACTGCAGAAACCGCCGCGAAAAGACAAGCCGGCAATTAATCACGCGGACTTAGTCAAAACACAGAAGGAGATTGAAAAAAAATTAAATAAACCGATTCGATTAAACGTGTAAAGATAATTACGGTCGGAATCTAAACGAAAAAAACACACACATAAAAAAAAAAAAAATTGATCCCCGAACAAAACGCGTTCGGACAATATAATATTGCGGGGCACTGGATTTATAATTTTTCGTTTTGCCGTACGTAATAATAATAATGTATTTTTTTTTTTTTTTTTTAACGGGGAACCGTTGGGAAATTCAGAATTCGAAAAAAAAAAAGTTTCGAATGTCGAGTGTATCGGGGTCGGAAATTCCGCGTCTTTCGGCCGAGATACTGCGTGAGAAATCCCGGAACATTCGCCCGAGTCGAAAAAAATGGTTTTCGGAAAAAATAAAAAAAAAGACATTTCCGCAGATGAAAAAAAAAACGGCAACTCGGTGATAGCGTCGGAAATTTCGAAAAACGTTTCTCGGACGATTGCGTCGCGGAAAAATTGGAGTAATTTTTTTTTTGTTTTTTTTACCGACCAGAAGAGCGAATTACGGAGGAAAAATCGTTGGGTAACCGAAAAAAAAAATAAAAAGCGGGATTATCGTCGAAAAGTTCGAACAGTCAAAAATCCTAAAAAAAAAAACTACACAATCGAGCGCGCGTAAAATTAATAAAGTTCACCTGTAAAAAAAAAAACAATCACGGTATACTTACGATATTCGTCGTCCCTGTAATAAAAATGTTTTCGCAGTACCTTACACCGAACGAACAATATAAAAAAAAAAAAAGGTTTTTCTTTTTTTTTCTCGCGCGGTTTGTCATGTGTCCGGACGGAAAATAATCGACGTCGGTTTTGAAAATCGCTTATAAACTAAAAAAATATATATATATTTTTTTTTTTTTTTAGTGTACCGAAATAACCATTGTACTCGCGCCGATTTCAAACAACATTTACGAAATGTAATTTAAACTACAATTGTCGATTTTTTTTTTTTTTTGTTTTTTAAACGAATATTTTCGTCGATTTTTTTCCGTGGTTACTCGTTTAATTTGCACGAGTGAATCGAAATATTTTTATTTTTTTTTTTTTTTAATTATTCGTAAAACTAACAAGAAAAAAAACATCTCCGGTATTATTACTATTGTCAACAATATCGGAAATTGTTTTTTTTTTTCCAATTTAAAAGTTCGAATTCTTTTTTCCTAACAATATTATTTCAATATTGAACTAATTATTGTTTTAAAAAAAAATTATGTTTTCCGTTGAACGTTTCGTTACGGAATTTATGAATATCGGCTACAATATAAGTACATAATACAATAATATTTATTATATTATATATTTTATTTTTTATTCGCGTCATATTATTAACGCCGATAAAACACCTAAAAAAAACTCTCGTAAACAGCGATTAACGTTATTTCAACGCCGAAGTTTTTTTTTTTTTTTTTTTTTCTATCATTCTTCGAAATTAATAAAAAATATTATTATTATACTACAATATGTTGTACCGTAGAGTATTCTTAAAACTATAATATAATTAAATAATATTATAAGTTAGTGTCGAATGTTATTATAATAATAAACGCGGAATATTCGACGCGAGAATTATGCGAATTTTCAAATAACCTAAGACCTGAAAAAAAAAAAAAAAAATGTGACCTAGTCGCCTGAAAAATAATGCCTACCAAAACTGTCGCGGCGATATTAAATAATATAATCGTGTAAAAATTAAATCTAACATGCTTACCAAGACGAAGCGGAATCCCCTATGCTGAAAAAATACCTAACTCCTATAATAAAGGTGATAGTAAAATTAAACTCGTAAAAACCGGACAAGTCGGCTTTGAACGCGCGTTCGGTAAAGTCGAACGGGCGAATAACCCGAAAGGGGGGAGCCTCGGGGAGGGGCTGGTGTAAGAACACCGGCCGGAAATTCGCGAGAATGCGTTCGGACAAGTTAATGTGCCGTGGTGAAGAGTCGAGAGAGCGAAGTCGAGCTGCACGTCTGCACCGTCGGGCTGGTTGGAATCCAATGGTTTGGCGTCCGCGGGCTCTTGTACGACGCGAAACGGAAACCCGAGCGCGCAAAAAAAAAAAACAATTCTCGGAGGGCCGACTCTTTCTCCGGACTCGATTGAACGTTATATCCAGTTCATACGGTGATAAATGTAATTGTATTGTGCATTGTGTATCGATCGTTATAAACGAGTAAAAAACGTTAAGTATGCGTGTACGTGCCTACATATAGTTCAGATACTGAGTGGCGCGGCAGGAATATGACCTATCGGTTTTTACAACGGTGTTAATTTTTTTATCCGCTAAAAACTTTTCTACCGGAAATCCAGCTCCGATTTTCGAGCGTAGCTTTTTTTCTAAAACGAAATTTTCCAAGGGCGGTACTTTAGAGAAGTCGTTTTTTTGATTTCCCCGGGGGTTTTCGTAATAAATAGAAGAAACCCGGGAAAACGGGGAAATTGACGAAATGTATTATTTTCAAATCGTATAAATATGACGGTCTTTCAACACACGTATTACCGTGAACTCGGAATAGGTTTTCTTTACCAACAATTACCCGTTGCTTACAGATATACATTAAATTTCCCCGCTACCTTCACGGAAACTTTTCACCTACAACAGTGGCCCACCCATCGTGCGAAGTTTATCCTTTTTTTTTTTTTTTAACGTGAGCGACGACCTTGTTTATGTTCACAGGGTACATCAATATTAAAGGTTCTAATTCGTTTGAATTTACCCGTTGACGGTGTACAACCATAAGATCTTAACACGTGGACGTGTCTGATTAACGGCGTAATAATTTATGATAGAATATGGGAAAATATTAGTTTATAACAGATTTTGCAAACGTTACATTTTTAGCAAGCGCGAATTAAATTTATATTCAATTTTGATTTGATACTCTGGCCATTGGCGCACCTACGGGGGGTGCCAGTGGGTGCTTGGCACCCCTAAATCCTAAATCAGCACCCCCAGACTTTGAGCTGAATAAAATAAATGTAATATTAAAATTTTACTCAGACATGAGTACCTGAGATGTGAGTGGTGTGGTATACCGCACTATTGTGTATAATATTAAAAAGTATTTATATTTTATATTGTGTAAGGTAATTATGTTAATTGTTTTCATATTTTAAAGGAGGTGCCTATCCCGTGTTGATTAGTTTTGTTGGACAACGAAAGATTCATTATTTCAATTTTGTTTATTTAATGTGTAGATAATACCATATTCTTAGAATCGTTAATCGTATTATAAATTGTATTTGTTTCAGTAAATATAGCTAAAATATTCAACACGTTCTAACAATATTGCGAAAATACTTTTTTTAGACTCTCAGTGAAGCGAGGAAGGTCTTTTTTATATGATGCCCGTAAATTACTTTTCTACCAGAAATTTTAGTTCGTCAAGCATTTTCTTGTAGTATTTACAATCTATACGGTTTATCGGCAATGCCAATTTTTCGATTTTCCTTGTGGTTTTCAAAATAAATCGGAAAAACTGGCGATGTTTGTCGATTTCTGGGTTACCCGGGCAATAGGAATAGTCAGAGGAAAAGTTCGAACGTTACCAGCGATTTGTTTCGATAATTGCATTTTAATTTGTTTTCATAATTGATGCAGCATCTATTTCCCTATATAATACCAGTATAATCAATACAAACGGATGTGAAATAACTCACCAAAGCAAGTTTTTACTTACAAAAAAAAAAAAAAAAACTGACGGGAACCCTACTGATTACACGCGACGAGAGCCGTTGAAGACGGTTGACGTGCCTATAAAAATACGAACGGAACATTACGCACAAATTAAAAAACGCGACATTTTATACGGGCGGGTTAATCCGTCGTTTTGTTTCGCCGTAATGTTGCGACAATTTCACAGTGTTATCATATCGTAGCGTTGAGTACGGGTACCACCTACCGGGTACGCCATTATACACGTACGGGTGACAGTTGCGAAGCCGGGATTTCTCAACGGAGGGGCCGACAAAAAACAAAACCCGAACGAATATATCCGAAACTACGCGTTTATTCGTCACGTTTGAAACTACGGGTAGTACTGTACTTCGATCGGTAAAATATGAAAATAATTTGACGGTTTATAACGAAAATACGCAGAAAAAAACTACAATCATCGGAGGGGTCCCCGTGGCCTTCCTCTGGCTACTTCGCTGCGGGGCGATATTGTTATGTTATCGCAATACGAATATTGCGGCGACACCCAGGCGTCGAGTTTGCCGGCGAACAAGCGATCGGAATGACACAATTTTAGGGGCGTCAAATTCGTCAACCGCGTGTACATAAAAGACTACGAGCCACTGTGTTTTAGATCGAAAGTTGGGAGTGTAGGATCCGTAAGCGTAATTAATTTTTATCTGTAAGCAACGATAAAACGTTACTAACAAAAAACGATTTTGAGCGAAGTTCGTTTATACACGATTTGAAAGGTTATGATATTTACGAACCTAACCAAAAAAAAAAAAAAAAACGGGAAAATATTAGACATTTAGGTATAAGTTGAAATATATTACGATCTTCATTTTTTCCGTGAACAACTTTTCTATCAGCAATTTTGTTCCAACTTTTAACGGTAGTGATTTTTCTAGAAGGAAATTTCAATGGGAAGGTACATTAAAGAGGATTTTTTCGATTTTCTTAGGAGTTTTCCCAGCACATGTGAAAAACGGAGGGAAAACATGGGAAAACCGAGAAAAACGTAAGAAAATTGAGAAAATCAATACAACATGAAACAAATATTATTAAAGAAAATATATAAAGCCTATTTAATTATTTTACTATAAAATGACATATACTGTTGACATAGCATCACTATCAACTGAACTCCGCTCAGAATCGTTTCTTCGTAAACAATGGTTTATCGTTGCTTACAAGTATACTTCAAATTATCTATAACAGTGACTGTGCCCGTCCCCATTATCCTAGGATGTATTTATTTTTTTTTTTTGTGATAAAAGTCTCGTATGTATTAAAAATGGTATAAATTTACAATATTACTTAAATGTTACGATTGTGTTACGGTAATGTTGTTAATATATCTTATGTAATTATATTAATATGTTGTTAAACAGTTGAGTTACAAGTCAAATTAAATAAATGCGAACTGCCAAAATGTGTGTTTTGTTATTATTTACCCGAAAAATATGTCAAAATATCATAAAGAGGTTTTATCAATATCTAAGTATATACTTGAAAACACATTAAGTGGATGTCGAACGTCTCTAGCTGTCTATCAATCAGGCGATATGCCAAAAAAATGTTTTTGTACTTCCAATAGTACACAGACTGCATTGGTCGTATAAACTCAATTTCGGTGCCAAAATAAACATTAGAATTTGTACTAAATGTATATAGAATAGTTTATTTTTTTTCAAACCGATTATATTTGTATTTTAAACATCATTTGGAAAATTCATATAAATCGGTAGATTATTATTTCAAAAAAAAAAAAAAACGGCTCTAAAGACATTTATTAAATTTGTTTGTGTTTATTTCGGCACCAAAAGTAATTTTACAGGACCACCGAGACCTGGGTACTGTTGGAAATATGAAAACACACATCTGTTTTTTTTTTAAATATATTATTTTAAACCATTACATATTACATCAAACAATTCATAGAAGGAAAAATCGGATCCCCACCGCAAAGGTCGAGACAGAGGCGAGTAGACAGAGTTAGCAGTGATCTGAAAACGCAGAGAGCGATCTGAAACTATAATAATAAACGGTAGTATAACATCCAACACTGTACGTTATACCCGTACGGCTGTGCCATTAACGTGTAGACAAATATTCTCTTTTCGATTGCTATAATTCGAAAACATAGTGTTAAAAATATCATTATGCTAAACGATACTATACATATTGATATAATGTCTAAACTAGACCTATACCCAAAATAAAATTTACCTTGGTGTTTGCCGTTTTCTAAATAACTGTTCATTTATCTTTTATTTTACCTTTAAACAGATACATTTCAAAATATTCTATTATACATAAATATTTATATAATTACACGATATTATTTGTATTTCAATTATTATTTTTGTTTTATTTTATGAAAATAATTAAAATTATTGTCCAAAGGAAAATGTCTTGTTTTATTTTTTTCTCTTTTAAATAGTTAATACGATCGTTCAATGATGGTACAGATGGGTATATCAACGAGTTAATAAACAAGTCATGTTGCGCAATTCGGTTTATTTCGAACCCTAAACTTTAGTAGTTTCTTTTTCTTCTTCAGAAACTTATTCATTTAACTTAACAATAACTGTATACTGTAATCAAATTGCAAGTATCTAACAATGATAAAGTCTAACAACCGAAATAAGTTTAATTTTAATGTTTTAACCTGACTAGCTAACACAGAAGAAAATTAAACTAACTTTGTACAATTAACTTTTAATTGTTTTTAATTGACTTTAGAAAGAACGCACATTTTCCGGGTCAGCTTTAGCTGTGTTTCGGGACTTTTTTTTGTTTTACCTTTATTTAGATAACTGTAGATGAGTCGTGGCCGGGCGTGTTATTTTCGATGTCGATATCGGCGAATTCCAATCCGATCCAATCCATTTCACTGCAAGTCAGTTGCGGTTTTATCTAAACGATTTATCGCAGATATAATTGTATTATATTTTATTATTCATAATGCGCGACATTTAAAATGGAGTCTAAGATAAAATATAACTACGGACGATAAGCGTCAACAGTTCCGACGCAAAATATTACACTGTTATTCCGTTAGTTTATGGTATTACTCGTGACTCGATAACTACAATTAATTCCATTTACGTGAGTTATTAAATTTTATAAAAGTTCACGAAGTTTGTTTATAATGAAAAATCAAAGTCACTTTTCGTCTAAAAAGGCTTTTTAAAACGTTCGCCTTCAAATATAATAGTGGACTGTAACGCTGCTCACAATAGAACTCACAATAAATTCCTAAATATAAGCAAATATTTAACAACACGCTAAGTAAATAATTTTATAAGCTCTGAAAAAAAAAAAAAAAAACAACACATTTTTGGGAGATGACTCGGCCAACGGAACCGTGGCGTCTCCTGGCTAACTCTATGAAGCGGTGACTGCACTATGTGTCGGCAATTCTTACGTCCCTCCCGTGAACCCGAGCAGCAACTCGCGTACTTTATCTAGGAATTGAGCCGCAACTCACCGACACCAATCCGGACACGTTCAAATTTTGCGCATAAATTAATTGAAAATAAAAAAAAAAACTGCGCATTTAATATAAAAGGCAAACACATACCTTTGTTACCTTTGTTTAGAAATTGTTTTTAGTCGCCCATAATCCGAAACACTGTATCATCATCAACAGTTTCTAAAGGCGAGGCGTTGTCGTTTTAACCAAACGTTTCTAACACCCCAGTGAGCCGATAATACTCCGTAAATCTCCGCGTATAAATAAAGATCAAAAACGGTTCATACACATTATGTTAAATAAGAATCGCACTGTATATAGTTGGTAATATAATATTACTGTTACTGTATATTATAATATACTATACATTCCACTGCAGCGACCGAACAAAATGTATATATGAAAATATGTTCCACGCTTTTAAACGATTAACACTAATGGATATGAGGGCGGGTGAGAAAAAAAAAAAAAAACATTCCGCCTAATGGATACGAACTACGTATAGGTACGTATACGAAATATACGAAATATAATGTACAGGATTATATAATTCAAAATGTGCGCCTTTCGCATTTTAATATGACGTGTAGCTTTTTTTTTTTTTTCGAGACATTGTACGCGGTATACGTTCAGAATATTGTTAACAAGAAAATATTTCGCGTCGGGGGGTAATAGTTATTTACGGCCAAATGAACATTGCTTGCGGTCGTAGGTAAACCGCGTAAAAACGATATTTATAAAACATATAGGTACCTAAAATCATTTTTTTTTTTTTGCTAAAAACCCACACGTGAATTACAATATTTGTAAAATTGAATTGCAAATGTCGAAAAAGGCTCGTCTCCGAAAATTTTGTTCGGAAAACACGAAAAACCGATTTCCTGTCAAACCGTTTGGATTTCTTTTACAAATAACGTTCAGATCAAGTAAAATGATATCCTTGACGGAACAGTCGATTGAGTTTTCCGACACCCGTAGTAACGTTTGAATGTTATTTTTAATTAAAAACGTATTTCAATAATATTATTCCAATTTCACTGGCACTTATAACCCTGCTTGAAATATTGTTGTTTGATATTAATTGTTGGTGTTACATTCAAACAAATAAAACAAAATTGAACTGTCACTTTCGTCGCCGTGACATTTTCCAGCATAATAATATTTTATGTACACGTTATGCACACTCTAACACGCGCTTCACAAAACAGACGGAATATTCGTCTGCATAGAACTGTGTTATATTATTCATGTCGTCTGTTCGAAACTGATAACTATAGACGCCTAAATAATACAAAACGTCTCGAGCCGGTGAATTCGTTATTCGATAATGTAAAAAATAATTAACGCGATCCGTCCTACCGTCATAATAACATAATATTTAAGTTATACATCACGAATATTCAGCGATTTATTATTCGTATAGCTTTAATTTCTTATTTTTCGTTTTCGGAGTCATTTAGACGGGAGCTCGTGCCACCAATATTTTAAAGGGTTGCGTAGGTAATTTTAATTAATTAAAAAAAAAAAAAAAAGTATTTTTCGTTTCAAAAAATATACACACTAATTATCGAATAAACGTAGAACAAGTACTTATCGAGGATATTGATCACGGTATCGCGAAATTCGTTCAAAACCTTATTCACGATGATGCGATGAAGATTGGTGAATTAAATTCGCGGTTTCATTCCGCCCCTCCGAATATTATTTCATTGATTGAACAACTAAAAGTCATTCAACGCGAAACGTAAATAATGCAAAGAAGCGCGCGTAAATTTAAATTAAAAAAAAAAAAAAAAAAAATATGCTAGAAGATAAAAGTTAATTGATGAAAATATTAAAAAAAACTGTATGACTGCCAGACTTCAAGCTTTCAATTCGTCAAAAACGTGTGTTGTATATTCATAGCACATTTTTTTTTTCTTTTAGATTCGGAGCGTAGAGAAATTGGTTTTACTGTGTGTGGGTTTTTTTTTTCGCGTTTATAAAAAACTTTTCGAAGAGACATCTTACTCCGACGTGTATAGAGTGTAGCATCTCTTCCGAAAGGAAATTTTATTTAGTTAGTGCATTAGAGCGGCCTTGTTTTTTTGATTTTCTAATGGGTTTTCAAAATAATTGGGAAAAACTGGGAAAAAAACGAAAACTGATAAATTTATGACGTTAGCGTTTATTTATCTAGTTCTCGGAACCACGGATTGTTTGTTTTATTTGAAATTAAAAAAAATAAAAAACACAACAGACTATTTAAAACATTTATTCAAATCTGAATGCAGAGAAGAATGTAAATGGTAAATAATAATAATAATAATTGATTGCGACAATAAAATATTTACAATTTACATCTTAATAACTTATGAATAAATGTTGCAGCAACCCCTGTAAGCAAAGTTTGTGCTAGGGGAGCAGTTCTTAACCGGTGAATATATTAGTATTAATTTATAATAAACTATAAACAGTAACTTTTTCAAAAATAAAAGGAAAAATGATTATTATGCGACGTACAAATATTTAGTTGCAAACAGAAATCCAATAATAGATAAATTAAGACACTCAATGTGACTTTTGAAAGACTTAAGACTACAAAAATTATTTACATCGATATTTAATTACTGACGTAATTCGAAGCCTTGATATTAGATATTTTTTTGACCAAAAGCTTTATGGCGGATGGGTAAACGCACGTTAATATTGTGTTTGTAACCTGTACCATGGTCGTGAGACCAAGGAGAGAAATTGAATGCTTATTTTTATAAAATTCTATCAAAATTACCCGGTCAGAAATAAACTTAAAATCGTTTACCTCAAATCCCGTATAGATCAACGCAGAGCCAGTATAACAAGGTAGATGCAGTAAATATTTAATGATGCAATTTATAGTAACTATAAGTCTGGATAAATGATTATTGGAGGTTCTTCCACGTATCGCAACACCTTACGAAAAACCCGACTGTACCAAGAACGGTAAATAATTATTTTTTAAGAGTTATTCAAAATATATCGGACTTCTTAAAAAATGAAGAAGAATTTTCGTATACCGTTATTAATATAATTAACACGACAATCCCATTTCGGTCTATAATCAAGAGTTAGATCAATATATTTTACTTCATTCACATTTTGATGTTTAACGCACATTGGCCCACACGTATTACTCGAAAGAAAATTGTAATTTTATGGTTTTGGAATATTATGATGTGTCATAATTAGCCTGTCCGTTTACATTTTTTCCACCAACAATTTTATTACAATTTTCTAATAAAACATCTTATCTGAACGAAAAATATATCTTGTCGGCATATTTAGGAGGTCATTTTTCGATTTTTCTCGTAGTTTTCTTTACAAACCCGAGAGAAAAATTTACGGCAATAACGGTTTAGTTATTTTCGATTTTGTTTTTTCGTCGTAATACGTTTAAAAATAATTATAGATACCTGAAAAATAGAGAGAGAGTGACGAAATTTTCGCAGAACAGTAACATTAACCGTCACTGGACGTGGTCGAATTTTGAAAATATTCCGGCATTTTTTGAGTTAGTTATTTGGTATATTGATTTTATACATTTGTTCATTATAATAATTATTATTATGACCTTAACGTAATATTTTTGGAAAATGATTAATTTTGTTCAACTTATCATTTTCAATCTATTTGTTTAAATTTAATTTTAATTTTTTTTCTTTTTTTTTTTGACATCGACCCTTCGTGGGCCAAGTCACATATATTATTTATACATGACTATGTCGTCGTGGTCATCGATAAATAATTATATGATTATTTTCCAAGACATTTTGAGGGGGGAAAATAATTGGATATTATTTGACAATGAAACATACACACGCTCGGGTGAACATCCCTCAATAACAATTTTGTATTCGTATTCAGTGTCTTTACACGTACCTACCAAAATATTACAATGCGAGCACGGCACGGTATAAAAAGAGGGAATAAAAATCGTTTCATTTTTTTTTTTTAATCTAATTATAATATAATTCGGTTGTATCGGTAGGTCGGAATGCGGACGAGAAAATCGCTTTTAAACACCCTTTTAAAAAATGATAAAAACTATAATATTGTATGTTTTTCGAAATTTAAAAGAAAAAAAAATCATACTTGATGACAATAACATCATGTAAGTAAATTGCATTATCTTACGAATTAAATATTGAGAATTATTGTTAATAAATGGCTGAATTCGTATTATAATAAACATGGCTTGCCAAACAAAGAGTATATCACAGCGACTATTAAGATGTTTCAATTGTTTTCAGTAACACGCGTTAAACTGTGGACAAAATCCTGTCCGACATGCGAAATAAAAAAATCTCATAGAAAACAGAATAAACAGCAAAATAAACGAATTTTCCTTTGAAGTGGTCACTAGTGAATTTCAAAGAAACACTTATAAAGTCCATTAAACGAATTTCATTTAAATATACATAATTTTTTTTTCATCCCGGGTTATATTCTTGATAGATACGTATTGTTTTATAAAAAAAATGAAACAATTTGACGAGTGGGTCCTCGTGTAAAGAGAAAAGTCCGATTCAACGATATTTCTAATTTTAAGTTGTATTTAATGTGCTTACTGCAGTATAAACGGTGAATAATATATTGCGGTCTATATACTGCAGTTCCGACCCATAGATTAACAATAATTAATATTAATTTACGGATTAAATTTAAAAAAAAAAAAAAAAAAACTACACCGTAAGTACAGAAAACGGGAATTTAGCATGCGCTCGCAGGATGCGATTTTCCGCGCTCGTTTATTTTTAACGAGTTATTTATGTAGGTACGTGATGTATTTATCGTATTCACGCGTAATAGACTAAACACACGAATTTCAAAGCACTGCATATAGTAAACACAATACGTTTAATTAATGTGTAAATTTAAAAAAAAAACCTGCTAAATTAAAAAGTAATAAATCTGAACTGTGAGGTTGACCCGCGAATTTATGTCATAAAACAAACAAAATATACACGTGTGTAGCGGAGCCGTGTCTCCATAGTGGAATTTTTTCCCAGATTTGTTGTTGCTGTTACAGTACAATTTGTATGTTTATTATAATTATAAAACATCTGGTTACAAGGGGCACTATTATTTTTTAGGGGTATTTACAAAAAAAACCCCGGTGTGCTATTGATTACTTTCTCGCGTTGTATTTCACCAGAGGAGAAGGGGATACAGTTTCACTGTGATAGTTATTAATTAATGACCCGGTAATTGAACGGGGCGGATTATAATCCCTCCGGCAATATTTTACAAGGACTAAAATATTAAAAGGGTAAATTTTCGCCACAAGTCTTGTGAAGTCATGCAATTTAAGCTCGAAAATGATTGGCGAAGAGGTCTAAAGCTGAAACCCTCCAAAAGACACATCCTCGGTGCTTGCGAAACATACAATACATTTTTGTATAATATTTCATCCACTCTTGGGCCTCGTTGATTACGGTACGGGTCTGTAGGGCGTTCAAAGCTAATGCGTTACTACGATAATGCGTACTGTACGGTGAATATTTATTAACTTAACCAACAATACAAATTCCGTATGCGTTTTGAGTTTGTGCCGGATGACGGCTTACTGTTTTCAAACAAATAATATCGGGACACAAATATGTCGGCCGGCGTAGGGCTCTTAAAATGAGATACAATAGTAATAATAATGATAATTCGAAGACGATAATAATTAGTATTTAATAAAGACCGTGATGAGTGCGACGGCGTTGGTCAACAGTGACGGTGCTCCGCGGTGATGCGTGGAGACGGTGACCAGTGACGGCGAGAGGCGACGGTAACCAAAAGCAGCAATATTAAAACCTCGGCCCGTGTGGTAGACATAAAAAAACACTCAACGGAAAAACGTTCCCGCAGTACGTTTTTCCGGACGGTTATCTTCGCCCGCGCTATCACACCGGCAACGTAAACGGCTGAACATAATGGCATACCCTCGTTCAGCAAAAATATGGCGAAATTCATGCCGGATTCAACCGAAATCGCATCACATCAATCTGCTTATAAAACGTGTTTAATTCCCGTGTTCGGGGTCGTTCGGTCCAGTGAAAGCTGCTTAAAGTACCCGAAATCAGTGGAGAAATAAACACTATTACATTCGAAATACAGCATAATAGTCTCGGTTTTCGGGGGGAATTCGACCGCTACTTTGAAAGTTCAACCGCATTATCAAATCGAAAAGAAATCAATATTGTATGGGCATATAATATTTATGTACGTAACTTTGCTGGCGGTTTACCGAAGAAAATCTCGGGAATCGCTCGGGGAAAATTATTATTTATTTTGTTGCAAGTACTGCCTTGTAATGATATTACAAATAGACGATTTCGGCGAGCGTTGCGGTGAATATAGATTAGGGGTTTTCAACAGTTATTAAAATAATATACATGTATATAACCACACTGTATTATTCGGGTCGGCTGCGTTTTTGTTCTGGGCCCTTTTCGCGGACGGTCGCAGTCGAACAATATAATATTATTCAAAAAGCACCCCAACCGCGTGATGTAGTATACAGTGTGACCAAACTCCCGGATCGAATTGAGAATAATATTAGGTGCACACAAAACAAAGAAATCGTCCTTTCCGAATTAATGTTGTACGCTGTAATAATTATACGACTACAAGTATAAAAGTGGTTAGTAAACGGAGTTACAACGACCCTACAGCAACTTTATTATTATTACGCTCCCAAAAACTGAACTCCAGTTTTGTTTTGGATACCAGTTTCGGCTGTCCGTTTTCCTCCGTTATCAAAATGAGAAATATTCAATATCGTCATCATCTTAATAGTTTGTATTGCCTACCGATAAAAATCCCGAGCAAGAATATATGTATATTTTCAAATACTTGTATATTTAAACTGAAACTTGGAAACTTACTATTTTTATTACTAGGTTAATTTTAAATTCTTAATAATCAAAAAAACTAGGAAAGCTAAGTTAAACTTAAATATAAATAAATTTGAATGACCACGCTTTAAGTTAAACATTTTCAGAAACATTACACCTTAGTTAGGTTATAGGTTTAAAGTTTAATTTTTTTTTTTTTTTAATTTCCCTTTAATATACGTAATATTTAAATTTTTATCGACTTATAACTATACAAAACTAGTAAGGGTGACCCTCCAAAGAACATTTATTAATAATATTCACAAAAAAAAATAATAATTTTTACTTATTACTGTGTTTTACAAAAAAAAATTTAAATAGCTTTAGAAATAATTTAAATTTTAACGAACTACGAGTTGAGTTAAAAATATGTTTCTAAAAAATTAACTCAGTAATTTTTCTAACGTTTTATATTTTAGTTTGGCTAGTTAGGTAAGTTAGATATTATCAACTATATATATATAACTATCACTCAACGTGTATTTGTTTTAATATGTGATATTCAGCTTAGCTTTAAACCGTAAGAGATATTCCATACAGTTTTATTTTAACTAAATAACATTTAAAAATGATTATGTTTTGCCAATGAAGTAATGTATCGTACCTTCAACGTAATCATTTAACATGATTTTCAATACTGTATCGTTATTGTAACATAATAATAATTGTTTGCTCCTAGACATTGACGTGCGCAAATTGTTTTCGCAGGGAACGCCAATAGATTTATTTCAAAACGGATGAATTTTTTATCCATTTTCATAAAGACCACAACAATAGTCAATATGTACTAGTAGAAATTATGATAACATCAATAATTTTCACTCAAATAATGTTATCAGACTGCTCTATGGGTATTGGTTATCTGCAAATCTGCAATGTAACGTAAATGGTTCATTAAGTAATTACTAAATGGAATGGTTACGTTACTAGCTTTAAAGTAATGTGTCTATTCCATAGACCTTACTAACTCCCAACATAACTAAAATGTGTTTGATAAAAATCACGATTAAAGATATTATCTATAGCCGTGATGAAAACTAAAAAAAAAAAACCTGAGCTTAACTGTCAACATTTCTTAACTGGTTACTGTTTATAACAAGGTTTATAAAATACCCTACTAAATAGTAAAAACAAAAACTGCTCCGTATACCTCAGGTGATACCATATTCAGCTCCTAGACTATGCAATTGTTTTATATTCTAAGCTAAGGAATTTATACTGGTTTTATAATATAATATGTTTTTTTTTTTTCATTTTTTTTTTTGTCTTAGTGAACAATGAATAATCTGGATTTATTAAAATTCGATAATCCGGATTTTTGAAATCGAAATCAAAAAAATTTAGGTACCTGTTTAATACTAGGTACTCATGTTTAATGGTTTGCCCTGTGCTTTCACACAATCATTTTGATTAATTATAATCATCTACATTTCAATAAAATACTTAATAAACATCTCCCGTTTCGTAATGCATCATGTACCTGATAGAAAAATAAATTATGAGTAAGTATAATTTAAATTATTAACACATAAATTGGGACTTTTTAAAACTTTGTGGCTCCCTGATGTAGCCATATAAGTCAATTTTAAAACATAATAATATAACTGTAGGCCTAAGTAAAAATAATTAATTATAATGTTTTTTACGTCTACATTTTTTTAATAACCAATTTTATAGCTCGTCGTCTTTTAACTGCATTTACCGAAACTTTAATGGTAAGTATGTCTTCTATAAAACCGCTAAACAGTAAGCCTTCTACGGTTACATAAGCCGTTTGCTTGAGCAATGTTTTTTGTGGATCATCGGGATGTGGCTCATATATAAGCTCTTCTTGAACTTCGACGAATGGTCTCAATGATATATTACGTCTGTTTAACTTTAACTGCCGTCGATCCCGATTAACTTCAGAATACTCATTGGCATAGAATTTGCTTATCGGTCCCATCAATGTACATGCCCAATTCGGAAGTAACTTAGTAGTAATTAACCGATGTGAATACAGTTCTCCATTTTTTACTTGTCGATCAACAAGACCTACGTCTTGGTCAATTGTGGCCATCGAATTTGGGTACTTCTTCCAAAATGCTTGAACCACCGTCTCCCATGGATGGTTAAATGTGTGTTGGGCCGTCCAAATTTTCATGTCGAAGAAAGAGCACAATTGAGATTTTCTTAGGTAGTTAGATATATATATATTTATCGTTTACAATTTTTAATTATTGAAATCGTGTACGGACATTAACCACACGAGGTACGCAATATCAGTTTCGAATAAAACACGGTTGGAAGTTACGTAGATTTGAAGAGTTTAATTTTCCGAAGCAGTTATACTTAAACAAGACCGTGCAGTTAGCAAGTCACACTAAATACAATAAAAAACGTGGGATTTAATTCAAAAAATGTAAAATCAATTTAACTTCTATGTATACTGTTATTTTAAAATATTAATATATATATTTTTTTTTTTTTTGTAATAAATATATTACAACCACCATGGAAACTCTAAAGAAATTGTATAAAATTACAACTTAACAAGAGTATGCGAAAAATCCAAAATTATCTGCTACAGATTCCCAAGAGCTTAGGAAATAAAAATTTACATGGGAAATTAGTTGGTGAGTGATCATAAAAAGACACAAACATACTTCGCATGATGAATGGGCGAGATCCTTCCCAATTTCTCGTTAGAAATGTAGGATATATAGGACAATTTAATATATATATATATGTACGCAACGATTAGTCTTTGATAACGAAAAACTATTCTGAACGGAGTTCAGTTATGTTTGAAATGCTGTAATATTTACGATTTTAAAATAATCTCCGCTCAGTTTTTCGTCAGTAATAGTTAATCATTGCGTACAGATATACATTAAATTATCCCTCTACCTTCTCAACTTCTCACATCGTGTAAAGGGTGTCCGTATCTTTTTTTCCCGATTACCTATTATGAAAACTATAATGAAAAATTAAAAAATAACTTCCTTGATGTACCAAAAAGATAAAATATCCTTTCAGAAAAGATGTTAAAATTGAAAATCGGAGCAAGATTTCTGGTATAAATAATTAGCGTACATTATATTTTTACGAAGAAAAAAAAATTAAAATAATGAAAACGTTTAAAGTCGAATTTATTGTATTAAGCACATCTTTCGAATATCGCGAATCATTATTTATCATAAACAATTTATCTCTGTTATCTGAAATTACCGGTTTTATATAAATTCCCCTCGTTTTACTCTGTACGCGCTATTGTATACGATTAGACAACCGGTACATTTGATGTTAGAGTAACTGTTATATTTTTAAAATTTCGAAAACAGCAGCAGCGGATTTTCGTCACATCACTACTGTGAACAACTGTTCTGTCAGAAATCTTGTTATCATATCTTGTCTATCTGACATATATTTTCCTAAAATTTGTCCTAAAAATTTAAGAAAACCAAGAGAAACGTAGAAAAAATGGGGAATTTTATTATATTCAGTTTAGTTTTCTTATTCATTGTAATTCAGTTGAAAATAATCTTAGAGAACTTTAGTTTTCACAAAATACTTATATTAATCTATTTTAGCATTTTTTCAGATCTGATAAGATCCTGGTGAAACAACTTATTTATAGGCATATTTTACATTTTCCAGTTTTTTTCTTTAGTTCTATTTGGATTTAGGTTTGTATTTATTATTTAGTAAAAAAAAAAAAAAAATACTTTAAAATCTATTACGAGGTTCATTATAAGTTGTATTTGATGGTCAAAAAAAAATTGAGCGTAACGTTGGTGGTTTTTATAAACTTTTTAAATTAACGTTTTGATAAAAATCATAAAAAATGGAAACATATTTAACCGAACTTTGCTCAAAGCCTTATTTCGATTGCAATGGTTTATTGCTGCGTACAAATATAAATTAAGTACCTAACTCTATGTATCCCACCTCACTAACTTTTCAAATATAACAGTGACACACTCATCAGACGTATCTGTTATTTTTTATAAATTTATATAATATATAAAATGTGAATTTACATTATTGATTAATAAATAATAGCAATTGAAAACCATTCTGTTTTGATACAAATTAACGGAGTGAAATGATTCCGTCCAAAACACATACTACGTATACATATAGTGTATATTATGACCGTCAGTAAATTGTACATTATTTAGATCCGAGATCGCCGAAATTGGATCGCGGAAACTTATTAATCCGTAGATAAGATAAAGTAAACCCAAATACTACCGCCGTTGACGGCACGCAATCGTGACGAGCATAGAGAAAATGAATATTATAATATTGCTTTAAGCCCGTGGACTACAGTCAAGTATAAATACAATAATCGAAGGGTTCGATGCAATAATAAAATAGCACCAGTTTTCAAAACTTTTCAGGAAACAAAAGAAAGACAAATCGTTTTGAAAATATTTTATTCACAATTTAGTTTAGTAAAATATCGTCGGCTAACTGTAAGGAACCGAAGGAACGTATCGAAAAATTGCAAATTTTCAGGAATCAAATAACATTAAAAAAAAAAATGTTTAATTGAATGATTAATACAAGTGCTAAGAAAAGAGAAAAAAATCCGTTTTTGTTTGGCACATTCCTCCGGTTCTAAGGCGACGATATTGGACTTTAATAATAAAAAAAAGAATTCAGTTTTATTTGACTGATTTATGCCGGCCGTTTCATCTAAACGAGAGCTATGCAACAACGTAAAACGCGAATTTACCCAGATTATTTTTTACCCGATTAATTTTATTAAAAACGTGAACGGAAAAGCGTTTTTTTTTTTTTTTTTTTTTTTTTTTTTTTTTTTTTTTTTTAATGTCCGACCCAGAATATCCGAATTATCGTTTTAACTCCGATGTCACCGTACGTCACCCACATAAAATGTTATAATTATGCCGTTGTTGATAAAATGCAAAAGATAATCGAATCACTGCCAAATGCCGCCACTATATGGGTCCGACCGTTTGTGATGAGGGAGTGAAACACGGTGGATTTTTACTAAAGTAAATTTTCAAACGTTAATTGTTATTATGGCTAAATAAACAGGTATGTTGGCGAGATAACAGTGCGCGTCAAAACTGACGTCACGTGGAATAAGCCAAGGTATAATGAGTTATGTATTTAATGTAAAAATAGACTATGGCTGTATTTTAATATTAATATTACAATACAAGTCAAAACAAAAGTGGACAGACAACGTGGATAGGATTCTAACAGAAATTAGAATACGTGATGTAGACATATTAGCACAGGAGATAGGCGGAAGCAGGTTTGCGTTGCGGTAATGGGCCTCGGTGGCTTTTGAAAACCGAGGAAGCAGAAGAAGTAATGTCAACCAACGTGATATTTAAATATTAAAATGTTAAACAGGAATACGAATATAAGGGAACGAAACGAACGGACGATTTTCTGAAAAATTGGCCTGATCCGAATTTTCGCATATCCCCAATGAAAAGCTGAAATGACGCCCCTGGTCATCGCCTTTTCGTCGACTGTTATAGTACACCGGTGCCTAATGTTATAATATTGTTACGGCGCCGTTTTCGGGGTGTATTTCGGTCGGTATGCGACGAAAACGGTAATAATAATGACGACAACGTCCCGAACAAACGGCGCGCGCGTCCGCCGCAGAAATAACATTCGAGTCGAACGCGGGCCAATACAATATTTATCTTTATTATAAAACAATAAAGATGAATTGACAAATTTGATTACGGTTATGTGCGTGATATATACACGCGCGTGCTGCGAAAGTCGTGCCGCAGAGCGTTTTTCTTTGCGTAGATGTCGTATATTATTATCGTGCGTATTATGTTCTGTCCGTCCGGTATTATTACATTATGCGCCGGAACTTTGGAGTTTGACATCCGAAGTGAAGTGCGACCGACAACAATGTTATGCACTTCAATTATTATTATTATTATTATTATTATCATTATTATTTGCATAAGGGTAACGCGACGGGTTTACGGAAGTCGCTAAAATAGCATCGGCCACTGCCGCGGTGTATAAATGGAAATCGAATGTGTATCATCATTACTGGTATCTCTCTCTGTCACTCTCTCTCTCTTTCTCTCGACGACTATACGTTGATGACGGCCGACAACACTATATTGTTGTATGGGTAATATTCTACGGGTACACTCTGGAATGCGCGAAATATACTCCGGAATAAACGGAGACATTTGGGAAAACAACGTTATCCGCGTCGGTCTGTAAAATATATTAATTTATATATTACAAACCAAACGCGTGGGTCAAACCAATTCGAAATTCTACCGTCAAGCTTTACCGGTTTTAAACGAATCATTTCAGCAATGTTGTTCAGAAAATGATTTTAAAAAAAACAAATTTTAAAAATTACCGACAGTTAATCAACACTATTATCCCGTTCGGTCCGAAAAACACAATTTGAACGGAGCAAACTATTCTTCAATATCAAACAATATACCAGCATAATATAAACAGAACGACACACAAGTGGAGAGAATATTTGATTATATCATCGAGCCGAATGGATGGCGACCAATGAGAAGTGGCCAATGAACGGCTTCGAGAAGATATATACGGTAGGGCCGACGGTAAACTAATGTTTTCGTATGTTTTGGGAAAAAATTGAAAAAATAATTTCATTAAATTCGTGATTCTTAATAATTTTTTTTTTAATTTTAGACAAAAAAGACGGGCATACTACGCACGAGGGCGGGTCACCGGTTTTCCCATTTGTTGGAAAAATTCCGAGAAAATCAAAAAATGGCATCAATAAAATATCACTCCAGTCATATTTAATTTCAAAAAAAGTGCTGTCATTATAATGTTCTCTGGGAGGTACATTAGATAGGTCGTTTTTTGAAATGCTCATTAACATTCGAGATAATAAGGAAAACCTCGGTCTTTAGGTTAAAAAAGATAGAAAAATTAAACATAAGGTTTTCATTAGAAACCATTTTCATTTATTTTTTATTATTTTAATTTTTTTTAAACAATCATTGTTATCATGGAAACACAAATTGTAATCATTTTACCACAATATGACATATACCATATTTTGTATTGTTGATGAAGCAACACTGTTAACTGAGCTCCGCTCAGAATCGTTTATTCATTAGCAATGGTTTATCGTTGCTTACAGTTAATATATATTAAATTTCCATCTGTATCCTACTTTCTGATTTTTCCAAGTATCCTTTTTTATATTATTATTATTATTTGACTGATACAAACCGCGACAAACGCCGTCATGTCTCTTTTACGACGATTTTCTTCATCGGCCTAATAGAATGTTTCGAGAATACCGTTACCGTCAACCAAATCGAACTTTTCAAGAGTAGGGTTACCGTCTGTCAATAATAATTTATACAAATTCTCCAAAACACCGACCAATAGTCTCAAACAACAACCGTCATCAGCCAATAGTCATAAAGAAAAAACGCCGTCAGCTATAAGATTCAAAAAATCGTGTGACAGTTTGTTTAAAAACCCATTCGTGTTATTGCACAACAGCTTGCACCAAGTACAAAACTCGCCCAGTGCCGGTTATAAGAATAAATTCCAAAACCAATTCCGTTCTGTTAAAGTGTGAGACTGTTGTGTGAAAGCTCAATATTGGCCAGCCGCGATGGAGACGCTAAGTGCTGATGTCGATATTCATCATGTGTACGTGAAAAATCGACAGCATCAAGACAACAATTCGCTGAAAAATACCAAACGTTATCTAGAGTTATGAGAGCACTTAAGTGAGTATTTTTATTTCATCGAAGCGTAGTTTTACATAAATCCCATCAGAAAAATACTGTCATCAAACGCTCATTGAAATAAGCCATCGTCAAAATATCAGAAATCATAAGCCTAAAATAAAGTTACAAAGTCCTGACCAGGTTCACGTCGAACCCTGGTAAAATAAGTGGTGATGATTGTTGTTTATCAGGACCGTAGTGGCGTCACGCACACTCTTCATGGTCCGCCTGATCAGAACTTCCGTCTACGACGTATCAGTCAACTCTTGTGCGTAGTCTGCTTCGAGCTACAAAACATCCTGTTTGACGATGAAGTACTCTTTTCTGGCGTCAAATTCAGTCATACGCTCCAGCACCTTTCGCTGTCCCACTGCCAGATCGGAGACACGGTGTGCCTCAACTTGTGCCGGACGCTCTGGGACACCCAATAGGGTGTTCCCTGAGCTCAGTGGCCGCCACTGATGGATAGGTGGACATTATTAAAAAGCAACAAGTCAGACGGAACGAAGAGTGCTGGACGCACTCGCTCCGATACAGATCTGTCAACCCGGTATTATCCCAGTTTTTAAATCATTAATTAGTAAATTTCAATAGATACCTTTATTTAAAAAAAAAAAAAAATGTCTCTCAATTATATAAGGAAACACTTTAGATAATCAAAAAATGATTGCCTCAGTGCACCAACTATAGAAAACTTCCTTTCAGAAAAGATGCCTTAGTTAATACTCCAGAGCAAGATGTCTGGTAGAAAATCTGTTCACAGAGACAAAAAAAACACATGATATTAAAATCAATAGGGATCTACTGCTACGCTCCGAATCTAAAATAAGCGATAGTCATAGTCCATTGTATCATCATGGATTTAAGTTCAGGGGTTCTTAATAAACATCTAAAATAATATATTTATTATTGGGGTGATAATCGGAACATAATCTTTGACGGAAAATCGACGTGGTGAAAACGGTCGTCAATGGTCACTTTGGCGGAAAACGGTAACGACCGAATGGGCAGGGCATGGCGTAAAGAGTGATCGTTGCAGAGACTGGCAACGGAAAAATGGAAAATGTACGATGTACCGCAAGGTAAAAGAGCGTTCGGGAGACAATACGGAAAGATAGGATAAACGAACTGTTGGCAATGTAGGAAAAATAAAGCCCGGGGGAATTGGAAAAAAGTGCTTTTAGCTACGGAAATTTGATAGTTTAGACGGTGTTTGGACTGAAAGTCCTATACCGGGGAAAAAAGAAGAATTTCGCAATGTGCATGCATGCATAGGTAGTTGTGCAGTACGACTATCCGTGCTTAGTTGAATACGTAGTAGCAGATAATTACATTTGAATAGTATAGTAGGTAAGTTTTCGATGATGAATAGTTAATATTTTTATTTTTTATATTTTTTTTTTTCGGCCCCTCTGCAACGGGTTGGGCGGGGCTTTAGAGACCTTTAGACTCTCTCCTGGGTACGACACTGCACGCAGTAGGTATTTTAGCTTTCGGTTTCGACGTAAAAATAAAATAGCATTACTTTTGGTTTATAAAAAAAAAAAAAAAAAAAAACACTGCTTATATATTTTCCAGTGTAAGCAAAAGTACAATATATATACATATATATATATATACGTATACACATCGCTGCCAGACTATATTGTCAGATTTGAAATGAATAAAGCACTATACTGCACCGTTGTTGTATACATGCGTACATGCAATCTAATCGAAATACGAGATATTTTATGTACATAATATAAATATATATATATATTTTTTTTTTTCTGACAGGCTCTACAAATAACGTCCGCATAAAGCTCGGTACGTGTATGGTCGTGTTCGTATTATTATTTTTTTATACGGTTTAAAAAAAAAATAATAAAAAATCCAATTTATAATACCTGTTTATGGAAACGCGCGCCCGGATAGAGAAACAAACGGACGGACGGACGGGATTTTCACAGTCCGGCTACAACAATCCGACCGGCAAACATCATTCTTGTCAATCCGAATCGACGTGACGTAAACGGCGTGGGGAAAATGCGCGTGACGCGCGGCGGCGGCGGAAATGCCGTCGTACCGGCCGACCGACCTACACGGTGCACGGAAACGAATTCCGGAAGCTCGTCGGCAATGATAACAACGGGAAAACGGCCGCGTCGGAAATTATTTGTCTTCAAAGTTCGGCGTACGGAAAAGAGCGGCGCGCAAAGTGCGCCGAATAGCGCGTTTGACGAATTCCTAAACGTCGCGAAAACGTGACATATTTTATAATATCGCAGGTATTCGGCACTCGAAGCGCGTAGGTATTCGTAACGATTTCGGGCGGAATAAATAACTGTATGGAAATTTCGGCTCGTATATTGTAATCCGGAAGATCAAAAGGGTCGCGAAAACGAAAACCGCCCGAAAACTCGAACCCCCTAAAAATATTTTTTATTGTTCGCGTTGACAATAACGTGCCCGCCCGATAACGGATGCGGCGGTAAAATGCAGCGTTTCGAAACACGCCACCGCCAGACGGCACGGGTTTCTCCGGCCTCCTCCGACGGCGGGAGCAAAAAATCCGCGCGACAATCGTTGACACCGCGTCGCGTGTCCGACGTCACTTAACGTGCCCATTACGGATCGCGGCTACGGCGACGCGCTGCGCCGGGAAGCGCGAGTAGGCCGCTCGGACGCGCGGACCCAACCGAAAACGAACTTTTGTGTACGCTGTAACGTTGTACATACGCTTGGCGCGTTGAAACAATCGTTTTAAATGAAATGAAATACACTATGCGTGCAGTACGTGCGTTACACAGTGATATTCCGCACTCATTAGAGATAAATTAATAACGTTGAGCATTTCGAGTATTGAAACGTGTTTTTTTTTTCCATTTTATGTTGTTTGTCCGTGTATCAGTGTTACAATGTATACACACGGGTACGAAATACAACGCGCGCGGGGGATTGTAATGCCATTACGTTGACGTGCAGGTAGAGCGCTCGTTAATATTTTTTATTGTGATTATAAATTAATATTGACCAACTTGGAAAAAATAATCGTGAAGTGACGTTATGAGATTAAAAAAAAAAAAAAAAAAAAAAAAAAAAAAACCGAATACTAATATTTTTATCTCTCGAGTTGTATCATTGTATTATGTGGTTGGAATAAATATTACGTTTTTCATTTTTCATTTTTTTTTTTTTTTTTTTAATAACTGTGGCGACTGGCGGACGCGTATATTGTATTTTTACTATTTGTGTGTTAATAATTCAAACTGTTTTAAATTCTGAGCGGAGCGAAAAATGTATTGGTTTTACAGTGATGTTTATTTTTTAATTTTTTTTTTTTTTTTATGTGTACACTTTTTGTACCAGAAAGCTTACTCCGATTATCAAGTGTAGCGTGGTTTCTGAAAGGAAATATTCTCTGAGTGGTACTTTAAAAGGCCATTTTTCGAAATTCCCACCGATATTCGAGGCAATAAAGAAAACCTAGTTATTTAGGTTAAACAAAATTGAAAAATTAAACATGAGGCTGGCATTGGCAACCGTTTTTATTTATATTTTGTTATTATTATTTTAATTTTTTTTTAAACAATCATTATTGTCATGGAAACGCACATTGTTAAAAAGCAATACTATACAGAGTGATCAATCTATCATAATGCATTCATTATTTCGGAAAGTATTAACTTTTTTCAACATTTTATAGAAAATTGTATAAATGAGCACTTCTACAATTTTACATTTCTGTTATTTTTTGTCATCCTAATTTTTGGGAGCGAAAGTACTATCTACTATTGGATTTTTTAGCGGCAACCTATATTAAAAATTCCATAAGTAGATGGAGTAATGGTGAAAATAAATGTCGGTGTTTAAATTTTAAATTTTCGTCAATACATGGAGCAAATGATACTCCACTGCTTTCCCCCGACCCAAACTTAAAAGTGGAATATCTCGGATTGAACAACGGATTGATGGAAATTAAAAATTTAAATACCAACATTTAATACATTTTTACATTATATTTCTTTTTTCTATATTTGTAAGCATCGCTATCAACTGAATTCCGCCCATAATCGTTTTTTCGTTAGCAATGGTGTATCGATTCTAACAGATATGCAATACGAATTCCCTTCTGCATCTTACCATCCCCCAACTTCCCACCAACGATAGTGGCTGCACCCACGTACGAAGTATGTCCGTCTTTTTGTATACATATGATGAGTTTCTTACATTATAAATACCATAATAATTACCAAATAGGTACTTTCTTTATTAATTAATCGAAATCGCACACTAATTAATGTTTCGCAATTTATTTTCCACTAAATTATTCTAATTGTTGTTTCGTCGCTCGTTCAACAAGAGTGAGAACGAAAAAATCGGACGATGGTTTGGAAAGGTTAAAATACCGATAAGTGTTCGCCTCGGCAAGCGAGGCAAATTCTATAAGTAATTTAGCACTGATGTTCGTCACGTATAAAAACATAGATAATAATGAATTGATAGGCTATTCCTATAGTTTCAACGTAAGCTGTTACGTTCCTATAAAGCATATATATATATATATATATATATATTTGTCTCACAAAGCTACTTTATACCGCAATGGTTACTGCGGTTAATATTGTTTGGTTAATAATTTTTATCATCGTCACTAATGTGATAATATTATTATTATTATTTTGTTAATAATATGTTGTATTATTTAAATACAATTTTTCTTTCAAATATTACAATGGTTCATCTTTGCGTTATTGCACATCAGTAATGGGCGACGTGACATTGTTAATCCATTTGAAAGTACCGTGGAATAAAAAAAAAATCATCTTAGGACAGCGTTTTCGGGAACGTATAATAAAGCAACACCGACTATCCATTCTTTACTATCCGTGCGTAAAAGGTTCTGTTAATCTTGTAGCTGATATGCTATCACGGTTAGAGACGATTAATAAGCACATGCGTGGATTGATTACGAACAATCGGCACACGCACGGGCTGTTGGTCCGGGATCGTTGTCTTTAAATAATTAATTCCGGTAAAACGGTTTTGTGCCTCGACCATTTTGATTATGCTGACTACAAATAATTCGAAGATTATTAATTACGATACTCCGTCCGGCGTACCTCGACCGTTTTGAACGAGAGATTTTCGTCGTGCAGTGTTTTAGATAATTTACATGGTATATTACATCCGGGTTTTCGAGCCACGGTTAAATTGGTACGGAAACGCTTTGTTTCTGGCCTAATATCAACAATAATTGTTCTGTTTGGGCCCGTGCTTGCGTTTCGTACCGAAAACCAAAGATAAAACGGCATACCGTAAACCCTATATTGTAAAAGTAGTTTCGGTTGACCAGAGCGAAGTTTTCACGTGTATTTATTCGGACTTGGTCGGACCACTACCATCGTCGTACGAGACAGACATTGTTTGTCTGTTGTGGACCGTTTTTCACGTCGACCGAAAGCGTATTCGCTTAATGATAATTATTGGTTCACACGCTACGGGGTGGTTGAATTTCTAATGACGGACCAAGAACGGCAGTTCGAGTCATCTGTTTTCAATGGTTTTTTTTTTTTGGAAAATATATGCGATTACCTTCCCGCTGCTAATGACACGGTAGAGCGACTGCGTCGACCCTTGAAAACGGCATTTAAGTACTATTAAACGATGTGTATTTTGTTTGGTTTCCGGTCTACACTTAAGGAAGATATTTCGGCTATGCTGGCGGAGTCATTGTTTGGTCGTCACTTCAATTTCCGAGAGACTTTTTTCGTGCGTCAATACTGGATGCCGATCCAACTTCGCATCTTTTGAATTAGAAGAAAGTCATGAATTAAATTCGACCTGTGCCGGCAACTAGGCATGGTAATCGGCGTATTTTCGTTCACAAAGTTTTAAAAACGTATACCTCTATACAGTTTTGTTGTAAGGAAAGACCGGCTCCTTAAGTTTCTGGAACCCCCGTTCAAGGTTAAAACCGTGATTGATAAAGTTATTCAACTGCAAATTGATGTGAGGGATGTCCGAGTGTCGGTGGATAGATTGAAGCCATGTTTCGTCAGCTCGTCGGTGGATGAAACCGATGGTTGAATACCAACGATCGAGGCAAATTCAAGCAGTGAGTCTGCCTCATCTGCGGCTTTATGCAATACGGAAACGAGAAAAACCAGATTAGGGAGGACGGGGGTATTTTCAACTAGATACTTCTAACGTTTTCAGTGAAGATAGAAGTATCGTCGTGACTAGTGGATGGTTATATATATTGTTTTTCCGATTTGCTTGTTAATTAATCAAACTGTTTTTATACATATATGATTATTTTCTTATACATTATATAATTACGTAATGGGTACTTTTTTTTTTTTATTAATAATTCAAATTTATAATTGTTTCGCCATTTATTTTCCTTTAAAAAATTCGAATTGCTTTTATTATTAATTATTTGCCGCGCTAACAACTTGGTTGTCATGAGACCCGATTTAGGATCTCAAAAATATTTTCTTATCTTCAATGAGTGTTTAGAGCAAACTTTCGAAAAGTGATTGAGTATTTTATTTTGTTATTCGACTTTGAAATGTAATAATTATTTTAGAAACTCAAAAATAAAGAGTTTATACAGGATTTTGGATTTTCATAACGCGTCTCATAACACTGGGGATTGATTTTTTGATTGTGAACCTTTAAAAAACCCTTTAACTGGAATTCCATCTGAGATCTCAAATATAGAGATAGAGGGAATTGAAATTCCATAAAAATATTACTTTTTATTTACAACAATTTACTAATGAAAGTTTATAAATGTATTAATATAGTTGTATAAAATTACAATTTTCACTAATGTATGTTAGCTACGTTTAAATTTAGCAGGGAGAATAGAAAAATCGGTACAATATTAAACAATTATTATTAAAGAAATTAAGCAAATAAAGCTTATTTAATTATTTTACTATTAGATGGCATCACTACAACTGAACTACGCTTAGAATCGTTTTTTCGTTAGCAAAGGTTTATAGTTGCTTACAGATATACATTAAATTACCTATTACAGTGGCTGTACCCGTCTCCATTATCCTAGAATATCTTTTTTTTTGTTTTTTACGTATTTAAACGTGTCGTTTAATATTCCGTACCGTCGGGGCTAAAACTGATAAGTATCAAATACCAAACGATTTTTCAGCGTCAGGCACAATCGGAGAAGTACCGGGTGATCTATTGAGGTAAACTCATAATCTCGGAAAATATTATTTTTTTCCGGAATTCGTTTCCTAGAACATTTTAGAAACAGGCTGCTGTACAATTTTACATTTATGTTATTTTTTGCTTTTAGTTTGAAACGTATAGACTGGACTTTTATTCAATTGGATTTTGTTGGTGCACAAAAGAGGTTTGTTTTTTCGATTATTCAACCAGTTTTCTTAACAAATGGAAAAGACCGGAAAAAAATACTATGCAAGTCTTACATAACACATTACAATTGTAAGAGAAAACTTACGGCATTATTGGTTTTATTATTTTCGATTTTGGCTCTCCACGTCCGCTACGACCGTCATGATAAAAACGTAGATTTCTATGTAAAACCATGTTTTTAATGGATTTATACCCAACCACGGGTGTAAGACATGTCAACAATTGACAGCACAACAGATCTAATTAAAAAATTGTATTTTGCCTGTAAACGCATATGTTTTGATGTTAAGAGAATACATTCATAACATATCGTATTATTTTTGCATATTTAAATGTACGAATTGAAATAATTACAGAAATTAAAAATGTATAAACATTTCAACCGCTGCGATAAGTTTATTCAATTTTGTAATAATTTATTATTAGGTACGTTATCCGATGGTTTGACGTAATATTTCTACCGCAGTGGCGCGTCGACATTGTTCCACATGAACTCCTGGTACCCAAAATCATATTTCAGCCTGCCAGAATGTCCTTTCCGACTCTTCATTTTGTTGCTTTATGCCGCTCGAAGTCAACACTTATTTTTACAGTTTATGTTTTCTACAATAATTATAGTTTTAACAAAAACACGCACATGACCTTTTTCGTTGTATTTTGAATCTAATTGGATAATCAAAAAATCGTTTGTTGATGTTTCGTGTGTTGATCTTTCTTAATAATTGAAAAAAAAAACCGCGGAAAACGATAAAGTTTGATAATATTTTGTTACCGCTTAAATTATCACATAATTTCCTCCTGTGATCACGAGTATCATTTTGAATTCGAAGTCTATTAAAATCAATAAGTCTTTTTTTATATCGTGAGTGTTGTATTTTGATTTACAAGTAAAATGCCGAAACGATCTCAAAAAAAGAGTTTACTATTATTTCAATAATTTTCTTAATTTTGTTGTCTTTTATTTATTAAAATTATTTTGTATACAAGTATATATTTGGATTTCAAGGAAATGTATTGGTTTACAAGTATAGTTTTGTTTACATCACTAATATTTTTAAAGAATAATACAAACATAATACTATTTTAAAAATTTGAAAAAATTTAAATCCGCGCTTTTGTCATACAGAAACTGCCCCGCGCCAACGCCGGGCACACATCGCGGGCTGCAGTACACCGAACGGTTGCAACGACGTCATACCACATGCGCCCCTGGTGCACCCAAAACAATAATTTTTCGGCCTGCTCGGCTGTCCTTACCGACTCTTCATTTTTGCAACTCGTAGTCAAAACTAATTTTTACGGTTTATGTTTTCTACAATAAATATAAATCAAATCAAAACACACAGAAGACCTTTTTTGTTGTATTTTGAATGTAGTTGGCTAATGAAAACGTCGCTTTTTGATATGAAGGGCGGTTTTCCAAATAATTAAAAAAAACGTAAAAAGAACGATTTGACGTCACATATTCGTACGCCTCGGCGGCGGCTGTACCCCTGCGCGGTGTGTTAATAATGCACCACTACTCCTCTCCTAACAAAATTTAAAAGTGTAATATCTCGTCAACGGTTCGACAGAAATAAAAAATGTCAACACACTCAAATTCAATTCAACTAGTTGAATCTACATCTATTTATGGAATTTTTATTATATAGTTCGTCAACTGAAAATCAAAAATAGGTATTGGTATTACAGTAAAAACAAGAGTGACAAAAAAAAAAAAAAAACACTAATAAAAAATAATACAGCAGCTTGCTTCTTAAATGTTCTAGAAAACAAAATTGGCAAAACGTTAATACTATTCGAGATAATGAGTTTATCTGAACGGTATCAAATCTGGTACGAATATATGAACGACGTCGTACTACATGCGCTCCCGGTACCTAAAATAATATTTTATAACGGTTCCTCATTTTGTTCGTTTGCCGTCCTTTCCGACTCTTCCCTTTTTTTTTTTTTGATGCTCCTTGCCGCTCGTAGTCAAAATCAATTTTTACGAAAATATATAGCTCTTATCGAAAAACGCGAAGGATCTCTTTTGTTGTATTTTGAATTTAGTTTGTTTTTGGATATTTCGCGTAGTTTTCATTGAGCAAGATTGAGATAAAATGTAATAAGAATGAGAAGCCCACGAAACTAACGGTTTTATTATTTTCACTTTAGACCTTTGTTTCCATTAATTTACAACTAGATATTTGTTTTATTTTGTATAAATTTAAAATATTTCGCAGAGATTTTTGTGCTATAGGCATTTTACATTTTTTCATGTTTCAATTTCCGTTGCTCTTTGCTGCTATTGCTTCTCCAAATCTAAACTAATTTGTATGGATGATGTTGTGTTTTAGATTCTGAGCAGAGAACGAAATGTATTAGTTTTGAAATGATGTTTATTTTTTTTTCTGAAAACAACTTTTCTATTTTATTTTGCTTTTCCTGAAATGAAATTTGACTGAGTTAGTTTTAGGGCTACCGACTTCCGAATTGTATGATGTAGGACAATGTTTTTTATGTCCTATTTTATTTCATTAGTAGTTTAATACAAATTGTAATATCGGTATTATTTTTTGTTATCAGATAGAAATGTAAAGACTGGACATTTGTTCAATTTTTGATAATTTTGGTGCAATAAAGTGGTCTTTTTTCGATAATTAAACCAGTTTTTTTTTAAAAATTTGAAAAGATCAGAAAAAACGTATTATGTAAGCATAATACATTACATTTTTTCATATTTTATCGTACGAATCGAAATAATAACAAGAATTGTGTACGTTTCAACAGGTGCGATAAGTTTTTTCTATTTATAATAATTTATTACCAAGTTAGATTACGTCGAACGATAGTTTCCAATGCCTAATCAAGTTTTCGTTTTGTATTTGAAGTCTATTCAAATTAACAAGTCGTTTTTTTTTTTTTTTTTTGCGGCTGTTGTCCTTTGATTTACAAGTAAAATGCCAAAACAAGGATCTAAGAAAAAGAAAAGACTTTCACTTTATTATTATTTCAATAATGTTTTTGATTTCGTTCACTATTATTTATTAAATTCGTTTTGCATATAAGCACATATTTTGATGTCCCGAGAATATATTGGTAGAAAAACATATTTTTGCATATTTTAATAATATTTGTAGAGTAGTACGCATGCATGGCTAGCAAGTATAATATTTTCAAATTTTTAAGAAAATACAAATCCGCGGTTTTACCGTGCAGAAACTGCCCTCCGCGCCACCGACGGCAACCATCGCGGGCAGCGGTACATCGGACGGTGTCAAATACGTCGTACCGTATGCACTCCTGGTACCCAAAATCACGCGTTACCTCCACGCAACAGTTCGTATACAATTTGCTCTTATCCGCTCGCAGTATTTATACGGTTTAGGTTTCATTTACAATAAATATAGATCTGATCGAAATACGCGAAGGGCTTCGTTTGTTGAATTTTGAATCTAGTTTGTTAATAAGAAAGGCGTTTTTTAATATTCCGTGTGGTTTTCTTAATAATTAGAAAAACCGGAAATAAACGTAAAAATAATGTACAATTTACAGAATGATAATTAATATTACTTCTAATTGTGTTTATTATTATTGTTATTATTATTTTTTAATTCTAAAATAATTCTGAATTTTCGTTTTTTTTTCCCGTCTTGGTTGCTGCTTAATGTTCGTGGTTGAAACTGATTTGTATGGTTTATACCATGATGTTGAGTTATAGATTCTGAGCGAAGCGAGAAATCTATTGGTTTTAAAATGATGTTTATTTTTTCCCTGTGAACAATTTTTTTACTAGAAGTCTTGGTCTAATGTAAAGAGTAAAACACCTTTTCTGGAAGGAAATATTGTCCATGGTTGGTGTATAAGAGTGGACAGTTTTTAATTTTCCAAAAGGTTTTCAAAATAGTTGGAAAAAACCGCAAAGAAAATTATAGGCAAAACAGTTGATATTCATATTTACAGCACCCCGTGGCGTTACCGATTTTATTGTTTTCAATTTTTGCAAACTGCATAATATTATGCTTACTATCAGAAATATTGCGTCAATCGAAAAATGACAACCAATTTTGTTTCTTTTAATACATATTCACTGGCAAAGAGAGTTGTTTTTGATATCTAAATTATTTTTCAAAATAATTGGAAAAACCAAAAAATACAATTTTTCAAATAACAGCGCGACGATTTTATTATTTAAAGTTTTTAAGATTTTTCTAACAGAAATGTTTTTACGATTTTTTCGAATTTTTATCTTCTTTGTATGTAAGAATGTCGTAGTTTGATTTTTCGTAGAGTTTTCCTAACAATTACGAAAATCTAGGAAGAAACGTAGGAAATACGGCAAAGTGTACGGCATTTGAGTTTTTTGTTAATATTCGGTTAAAAATTATCGGCCTTTGGTAGACTTGGTGAAACGTTTAAAACATTCTAGCTACTTTTGTGCTCTTTATAGGTATTTTAAATTGTCGCGTTTTTTGTATTTTTATTTGGTGAGTATTAAAATAACGATATTACTTAAGATAAACGCTTGAAAATTCAAGACAAGGTACAGTACAAGTCGTACTTAGTGGTCTAAACGACAAATTTGAGTTTAATGCATTAGTTTTTTATTTTTTTTTTTTTTTTTTCGTAATCGTTTTTTAAGATCGAATTTTTACACGGACCGTATAAATTATAGCCTTACCGAAATATGCATTACCGAATCTTTCTGCGTTGGAAATGGTTTATCGTTGCGTACGGATACAGATCGAATATCTCTACGCATCCCACTCTCCCCGATTTCCGCCTGCAACAGTGGCCGCACCCCGTTCCCAACGTGAGTCCATTTTTTTTTTTTTCGTTACGTCCGACCCGTAATATCTCGGAATATCGTTTTAATCCAGGCACACCGAGCACGGCGGTGTCCACCTATAAATATCAACTAATAGTTCACGATACTGTCGATAACGTTCTCACCGTCGGCATAGCAATCAGGCGCGCGAATACCGCCCCCGAACGGCCGTTTTCGTCGGCTATCGCGAATGCAATCCGCGCGCTTTCCGTACCGTTCAATTCGGCGCGTGTTTTTTCGCTTTCTCTCGCCCGCCGTCGGGCGACGGCGTTAACGACAACAACAACGACGATAACAACAATAACAATAATAACAGTACGCGCCCGAACAAACGGCGCGCGCAGAAACAACGCCGCCCCGGCGTCCAAGTGCGTGCGCAATGCGGCGGACACCGAAATGACGTCCGAACGCGGGCCCGCCGCGTGCCTGCTGTTATTCTTCGCTGTTTGCTCGCCGCCGTCCGTCGTTGTCATTGCGGTCGTGTGCCGATCGACGAACCGCGTCGAACGTCCCGCGCGATATTCGTTTTTCGCCTCGATGTTATCGTTCGCCCGCACAGTGGCGACGGACCGCTGTCCATTTGCGTTTACACGATGACATTTGCGCAAACGTCGTTTCGTTCCGTATCGTTTCGGCGTCGACGACCGCCGGGTTTCGCTTTCCGGAGCGCCGCCGGTAGATGTCGCGATTCAATTGAATACGTTCTGATACGGTACAAAAATTATTTATTCGGTCATTTGGACGGGCGTGGTGCGCATTTAAACGGAGACAATATGACGGGGGCAGCGTACAACTGCCCAAATGAAAATATTAGCCAATTAAACTAATTACAATGCAAATATATTATACGGATACGTCCGCCGCGGGTTCCGGACTTCCGGTCAGAAGTCCTATATACCTACCGGTTTATCAAATTATTTAAACATGTTATCGACAGTTGTGCGTGAAAATAAATCCGTATGAAATCAACTCACTAATTCCGTAATTCTGTTCGTAGGGGAATTTCGATTATAACTGGTAGACTGCGATGGTACGTAAAAGGTATTGAGTACTGTTTGGTGCTATGACTGGGGGACCGGGAAATTTAAGCTTGAAAGTGGCCGATAGGACGATAAACCCTATCGGACAAACACATCTAGGTGATCGAACCGTAGATTTTTAATCCAAAATTGACCGTACATGTGATCAATAAAGTGCTTTTAATACACATATATATATATATATATAATACGTATCAAAACATTTACGACTTCGATTTATAAAACCGAGCATAGACGGAGCTTTGTTTTGAACATTCAAGTAACGAGTTTAATGAGCATTGTTTAATTATTGTTTAATCGTTTAATGATTTAAACGATAGAGACATATCGAAAACTATACCCGGGTCATATCAAACGTTTTTCTATTTTAGTTAAGATTTCCACGAAGTGACGGGGTACGCAAGCCTTTTCTCAGCGGTTTTTCGTGGTTTTCTAATATAAATATAAAAACGTTTACGTATAGAAAACAGCGCCTACTCCACTCACTGCTTTGATGTCTAGGTCTTTGGCAAAAGGCCGGGTTAGAGACAAAGAGTACAGGAGCATTTGTAATTTTTGTATTTTATTTAAACACGATTTTTTGAAAATATCGAAAAAAACATAATATTATTTACAATACAAGTAATATTTAATGTCACGTGTGTTTTTCACAATCAGACCGATGATACTGCAATGTCGATACTGATGATAATGCTTGTTTGTTATCTCTGATAATATAATAAAAAAAGTTATTATAAATAATTTATTCACAACAATTCAATACTTCATTTATACTTTTACATTACTTAATATGAACATTCTGGCCGACTTTTTATTTTCAAATTATTCCGTGACTATTTAAAATTTTCAATATTTTTCGTTTTGTATGAATGAAAATAAATTCCACGATTTATTTTCATTAACATTTTATGTTACATAAAAAATTTTAATTTTTTTTTTAAGGTTGTAAACATATTTACAGTATTCTATTTCAAATTGTTCGAAACATGTTGAACAAAACTTGCTTAGTGTCGATATATTCATTTGTACAGATTTATCATTGCGTACAAATATAAATTAGATTATCATAAGTGCATTTTATGTACCTGCCTTACATGGGTAACACACGTATTGTACAAAGTATGTTTGCTTTTAGGTTTACAAAAAGTAAGTTAAAGTTTAACAATAAGGTTTATTTTATTTTTTCTATTTTTTTTTTTATCTATGAACCACTTTTCTACCATTATTATTGCTCCGATTTATAATATAAGTACTTTCTTTGAACAAAATCTGACTACAGTGGTACTTTGGTGAAGTCGTTTATCAATTACCCAAAAGTTTTCTCAATACATGGAAAAAACCAGGCAAAACTGAGAAAAAAAAACAGGAATATGTACAAAATGTATTAATAAAATATTATGGTCTTATTTTTTATTAATGTACCACAGCATCTTTTAGCGAAATCGTTTGTAATAAAACTTCAAAACAAAGTTCGTTAATATAATTACAATAATGTTGCACAATGTATAACGTTATTAAATCAAAATACTTAAAAAAAATTCATTAGAATTATTATTTTCACTTCTTCGTAAACGCAGACAATAGAAGAAAAAGTCGTTATTATCATTTCGAATTTTTTTTGGATATAACACTGAGTACGCTGGACGATTCGACCTGCATATTTTCCCGCCAGAGTTTTGTCCATTTCCATTCTTCCGTCTCGGGATTGCTGTCGTTGTTCTGATGCAACCGGGTCATGATCAATTTCAGTACCGCAGCCGATATGACGCCGTTGTTCCGGACGTCCAACACGACCAGCGTGTCGTTGATGAATAACGTCGAAAGTGCCACCCGGCCGCTGCGGTCGGTTAGTCCACAGTTTTGCAGATCTATCGCCTTGATGAACAGATCGTCCTTGAGCACTTCGAACAGGTCGATCACGCCGTCGTCCCCAAGCCCGGTGTTGTCGTTCAGCGTTAGCCTCCGTAACCCGTGCATGATGTCCGGGTTGGCGGATCTGTACCGGAGCGAGTGCGTCCAGCATTCCTCGTTCCGTCTGACCTGTTGCTTTTTGACAATTTGCACCAGTCCGTTCGTGGCGGCCACTGAACTCAGAGAACACCCCGACAGGTCTATAGACCGGATGTTGGGTTTGTCCCGGAGCACCCGGCACAAGTTGAGGCACGCCGCGTCTCCGATCTGGCAGTGGGACAGTGAAAGGTGCTGTAGCGTATGGCTGGCTTTTATGCCAGAAAAAAGTACTCCAAGCGCCTGATCGTCAAACAGGACGTTGCACAGTTCCAAACAGACTAGCACGTGCGAGTTGACCAATACTTCGTAGACGGAATTCGCTATCAGGCGGACCACGAACAACGTGCATGATGCCACTACGGTCCTGAAAAACAACAATGACCGGTTATTTCACTAGGGTTCGACACTTGTTTATTTTTTTGTGGAGTTTGGAAATTTATGTTACGATACAGAGATTTCATGTGTACACTTCAAAAGTGCTTGTTTTTGGCTTGTTCTGTGCATACAGAAGAAAACACAGTTTTACGATAGTATTTTTCTAACAGGATTCATGTAAAACTACGTCCCGATAAAGTAACAATTACACTCACTTAGGTATTTTCATAACTTCAGATAACGTTTGATAGTTTTTCATCGAATTTTTTTCTTGATACTGTCGATTTTTGATGCACACGTGATGAGTATCGATATCATTGCTTAGCGTTTCCATCACAGCTAGCCAATCTTGAACTTTCATACGTTCGCCCCACACCTCAACAAAATAGTTTTTAGAATTTATTCTCACGCCCGGTGATGGGCGTATTTTGTGCTTGGTGCAAGCTGTGGTGTAAGAACAACCGAATGGGTTCTTTAACATACTGTCAGACGACCTCTCAAATCTTAGTGCCGACGACGTTTTTTCTTTTGGACTATTGACTGATGATGGTGCTTGTTTAAGGCTATTGGTCGATGATGTTTTGGATATTTTTAACGAATTATTGGCCGATGTTAACGATACTCTCGAAGAATTTGATTTGGTCGACGGTAACGGCACTCTTGTAACATTCGATTTGGCCGGCGAAGGAAATTGTTGCAAAAGAGACGTCATGACAGTGTTGGTCGCAGTTTGTTTTAACCGAATAATAATATGTAAAAACAAAAAAAATTACAATAATATTTATTTTGACATAGTTCATATGTGACGGAAATAATAATTGATAAAATTAAAATAAATGTTTAAATCAATCTAATCAATATTTGTTCGATATTGTCAACGTTTCTATAGAAAAATAATTTAATGATAAATTAAATATATGCGGTAAATATTATTATCAAAATCAGAGTTAATAATATCTTATGTCATTAACTTTTCAACCAGAAATTTTACTCCGATTCGCTATTAAAAGACTTTTTCTGGTATGAAATCTGACTGGAACGGTACTTTCGGGAGGTCATTTTTTGATTTTCAGAGGATTGTTTCCAACAAATGGGAAAAACGTAGGAAAACCGGGTAAATAGGTACAATATTAATTAATCAAATATTATTAAAGAAAATACATAATGCACGTGTATTTGACCATAATATGACACATATATGATATTTCGTTGATAAAACGACGCTATCAACAGAACGCTGCCTAGAATTGTTTTATCGTTAGTAATGGTGTGACGTATGTCGGTCTTTTTTATATTTATATTATTATTATAATTTGCCTCGATAATTGTCGATATTTGCCTTTAAATTATTTAGCGTCCTTTGCCCATTTCTACCATATTACGCCGTCTACTATTATTCCATATGGTAATGACGGGCAACAACACTTTACTATTATATGGATACTCTGAAATTCGCGGATACGGGATGTGTGAGGGATGTGATACGCAAACCGAACATAAACCGCACGAAAACGTTCGATATAAATTCGACCGCGGTACCTTATAGGTGTTCGGTGGTTTTTAGTGTGATTTGTTAAACAAACGGAAAGAGACGGAAACATAACGTTATTCGCATGACCTGTAAATAATGTACGTATTATTTATTTATTTATTTTAATTACAAACGAGCATTGGCCCAAATTACACGTTAAAATTAATAGCGGCGATATAATAAAATATACCTAAGAATGATAATATAACGCAAAAATAATTATACATACATAAATTAGGAGAACACCGTGTCCGTATTGGCAAGGGACAAACAACGGTGCAAAGGCTTATTTCGACCATAATTGGTTGTGGATGAACGAATATGAAACAGAGCAAAACTACGTGTCGCTCGAGGAGGCACATTCAAAGTTATTTGATAAAGTAAATCTGAACAGTCTATATGCGCCCATTTAGAAGTTTTAGATTAGATTTTAGACAATTTAAATTAGAAGCATGTCTTCGATCAGTAAACGACTCGACATTCAATTTGTAAAGTTCGACTAGAGAAATATAGGTATGTCCATTAATCTCGTTCAAGCAGGATTGAGCTGAATACATAATGAATACAAATGTGATTCCAAATAAAACCACGGGTAGCGCTAAAACCCGTTGGTCTACAGTATTGTTGATAAAAGAGGAAACATTTTCGGCCTGTCTTCCGTCATCCGCCTACCGTGCCGTGATTCCGTGTCCATTATAATATCTTAGTCCGTGGTTAGGCCTTAGATCGCATTATTCACAATCAGTGGCGCACTCAGTACATAAACCTTGGAGAAGCTTGTGTCCCACCTTCATACACAGGGGTACAGCCAAGGGGTGCTATTAAAAAAAAAAGATTGAGTGGGTTTAAGAAAATCCAAGGGAGACCGAGCTCCCTGGCTCCCACTTAATTGTGCCACTGTTCACAATACTTAAAGTTTCTAAAATTAGTCCAAAGTCGAAAATTGTATTTCGCGTAGTCGTCGATAAAGTAGCTGTAACCGATACATTTCTCAAATACGATAAGATCACGCAATAGTACGTGACGTAATAATTGGCAAACCGATAAGTCTCGGTTAATCCCGGATAATTTTGTACTTCTATTCACAAATGTACTGCTTTGATTTTATATTAGGGACTCAATTAACCGATTTAAAAAAAAAAAAAAAAAAAAAAAAAAAAAAACGATAAATTCGTTTGGTACTCAATATAATTACGCCCGTTTAAACCCCAATTTACATTGTACGGTTAATGAGAAATCGATAAGTTAATGCGATTAAGCCTGTAATATAAACAGTATCGTAGAAACCGCGGTGCGGGAAGTCGATTACACCACGGCCTCACGTTTCAAGTACTTGTATGGTGCCAAAATTTGAAAACATTATTACATAATATATTAGTATATTATTGTTGTGCGCATAGACGTACCCACAGGGGGGTTCATGGAGTTTAAACCCCTCACATTGGCCGCGTATTTTTTATTTTTTTTTTTTTTATGCAATCCATTCGTTTTATATTTATAAGGGATGTGAAAATTCACTGTCACATCGTAAAGTTTGTATTGACAATTTATTACAATTTATATACATTTATCGCACCAAAAAATTATTGATAAATTATTATAAAATTTACTAACTAATGATTATATCATATATAGTGATAACTCATTGATTTTTATATTAACTGTGTTCAAGGTTTGTTATCTGTGGATATTGTTTAATACGGTTATCAACGCTGAGTGGAGCATGCCCTTATCAATTTAATTATTATTGTGACGATAACCAAGTAATACCGTATAAATATAGAATACAATAACAAACATTTTTTTTTTTTTTTTGTTACTTATTACTATTTTTAAAAAACTACTTTATCAGCTATTTGCATTAGTCTTATAATTTTTAATTTAAAAATTACGAAACTTAATAATAAAATGGGAGATAAAAGAAAAATACATCGTTCTCGTACTTCATCGAAAAACCGAATGCGGTCATATAATTCGTATTATTTTATTCAACATAAAATCAATTCCCTTGAAATATATCGATATTTTCTTTATATTTTAGAATTTTCGTGTACCGAGTGTGGACTGCAGAAATATTTCAAAAAAAGTAAGTATTTTAACATTTTTAACCTTAAGATATAGGGTACCTATATAGTTAATCTTTTTATTATGCTAAAATTAATTATCAATTGTAAACTTTAAATTTGATTGATCTTTTTTTGCATTCTATATTTTCTAGCCCGCAAGATTTGAAAGTTCAAGAATTGACCTTCTTGTAACATTTAGTTACCATCTCTACAATACATAAAATTCCCTTTTACTTTCCCAACGTCAAACCTAAAACAGTGGACCACCAACGTGCGAAGTATTTCCGTCTTTTTCACGATTCACGTTTTCAAAAAAAAACAAAAATACATTGATCGGAAAAGAACTAGAGATCTTTTGTAATGAACTTTAGATATAAATAGTTTTTAAAGATAGTTCTGTTCTTATTTTTCAACAAGCTTTCTTAATAATTGGATAGGACCGAAAAAAAACCATAGGAAATAAAAACAAGTTTACCGCATTGGTTAAATTATTTTCGATTTTAGCTCTCCGCCATCTATCCCGATAGGCAACTAATACAGAAACTGCTGTCGTTGTCGCACACCGGGCCGAAAATACAACGAAGGTGGCGGTGTGCGGTGGCGCATCGACGTCGTTCAACATGCGCTCCTGGTACCTAAAATCATGTTTTACCTCCATGCACAGTTTTACATTTTGTTCGTTTGCTACTCGAAGTCAAANTTTTGGTTTATAAAGAAATAGTTTTTTAATATTCTTTGTAGTTTTCGTAATAATTGACTGACAAGATTGAGAAAAAATGTAAAAAGAACGGGAAAGCCCTCAAAACCAATGAAAACCTAATGAACCTAATGATTCTATTATTTTCATTTTTGTTCTTATGTTTACCGATTGGAAATATGTATAAATTTAAAATATTTTATAAAGAATAAAAAATGAAGAAGAAAAAATAAGAAATTTAAGTTCTATAGACATTTTACATTTTTTTGATTTTTTACTTTAAATTGTTTGAAAATTGTACACCGTCTAGAAATGACAAATATAAGTTTCCTGTCCGAATTTCAAATCTCTACGAATATTATTCACAGAATTACAAAAGAAAATAAACAAAATTGAATATAATGAAAGCTGTATTTTCTTAAATTTTCCAGTTTTTCTTAAGTTTTATTCTTGGTTGTCTATAAAATTCTATGAAAACTTTTACACTTGGAAACTAAAAATTCTAGTAAATAAGTAGAAGTTTACCGCATTTGTTTTAGCCCTCATTAGTACTCCACCATCTATCACGATAGACAGCTAATACAGAAACTGCTGGCGTTACCGCGAGCCGGGAAATTAATACATCTTAGTTTAGGATTACTCCGATATATAAACTGTAGACCATTTTCTAAAACGAAATTTTCTTGGTGTGGTAATTAAGGTAGGTCATTTTTCGATTTTCCCAGGATTTATCTCAACAAACTGAAAAGACGGGAAAATGTTCGAATAAATGAATAATATATTACGGTTTTTTTTTTTGCAGACACCTTTTCCACCACCAATTTTTCTCAGAAAACAATGATAGCACTTTTTCTGAAGATAAATCGGACTAGGATGGTAATTTTTTGTTTTTCATCGGAATTTTTCCAACACATGGGAAAATACTAAGGATAAACGGGATAATAAAGGAAATGTAGGTATTTTATAAAATCAGTGAATAATACCCATTAAGTAAATTCGGTATTAGTTTTAAGGGATCTTTCATTTATGTTTTTTTAAACATAAATGTTATAGTGTAAAATTACAATCAAATAACAATTCTTTGACTTTAGTTTTTAATTCATAATAGACAAATAACCTAAACTAAACATACTTTAAAAGGAAAGAGATTGGCTATTATTTTCATGTATTCGACTGGGCTAGGTAAAAACTAATTAAGACATTGTTATAAATCTATACAAAATGTTATCAATAAAACCAATCAATAAGTAAGTTTTTTTAAATTGTAGCATTATAACAAGGGATCGCCGCTGCTATGGGTTTTCTAAAAAAGGAAAACTTCTTGTAAAAAACAAATACGTTATTCTAACGTAATAACGTCTTTGTCTATTTTTTGTTAATAAATTGTTGTTTGTAAATTTCAAAAAATGATTTTACATGATGTTATGGCCGTCAAAACAATATTTCACGCCTTGACAATGAATGGTAAATTCATAATATACGTGTTATTTTTTTTCTTAAATATTAAACTAAAATTTAATATAATTATACGAATAAAAAGATTATGAGGTACTCTTAATACATTTGATAAGGTATTTGAATAAAAAGTAAGATCATGTGTACTTAATTTAGGTTAAACCAAAAATAGATACATATTGCCGTATATATTGCCGTGGCAACGATCCGAAACGTCACGATGCAATGTTAAAAATTACCGTAACCAGCTAACAGATAGTCGCCAACGAATTTTATTTATGTCCTTATGCTAGTTAGACTGTATTATATTTATAACTGCAATAAACTAATTGTAGATTTTTTCTACAATAAATATAGATGTATTAAAAAACACGCAAAAGACATTTTTTGTTGTATTTCGAATATAGTTGATTACTAAAATAGTCGCTTTATGATATGTTATTTAGTTTTCTAAATATTTGAAAAAAGCTGGGGAAAAACGTAAGAAAAACGATAAAGTTCGACAATATTTTGTTGCCGCGTAATGATCCAATACTTTCCTTCTGCAAACCACGATTATCATTTTGTATTCAAAGTCTATTAAAATGAACAAGCCATTATTTTAGATTTTCTTTGTGACAGTTGTGTATTGATTTACAAATGAAATGCCTAAACAACGATATAGAGTTTATTATGATTTTTATAATATTCTTGATATTGTAAACTATTATTTAATTAATTTGTGTTTGCATAAGTAGACATTTTGATTTTAGGAGGATTTATTGGTTTAAAAATATAATTTTGGTTATTTTACTAATATTTTTAGAGACTATTACAAGCATATATATTTTCAATTTTTTAAGAAATTATAAATCAGCTTGTCGCACAGAAACTGTCACCGACGATTATTACCTTTTTTTATTGCTAATTGCCGATCGTAGTAAAAACTAATTTTTACGGTTTCTGTTTTCTACAATAAATAAATCTCTAATGGAATAAGCAGAATACCTAACAGGTTATATTAATCATTTATTCTGTTTGTTTTGTATAAAAGTATATTTTTATATTAAGAGGATTTATTGGTATAAAAACATATTTTTGAAAATTTTAATACTATTACTCGAGAATATAACAAGCATAATGTTTCCTAATATTTAAGAAAATATAAATCTGTGCTCTCGTTATAACGAAACTGCCGCCGCCGACGGCAGTAATAGCGGGCTGCAGTACACCGGACGGATTTTAACGATGTCGTACCACCTGCACTCCTGGTACCCAACATCATTTTGTTCGTTTGCTAGTCCTTTCCGACTCTTCACTCTTTTTAACGCTCCTTGCCGATCGTAGTCAAAATTAATTTTTACGGAAATATATAGCTCTTATCAAAACAAGCGATAGACCACTTTTGTTGAACTGTGAATCTAGTTGATTAATAAGAGAGTCGTCTTCTC